>JASDQU010259001.1:0-15769 GCA_032191745.1 Picea mariana | reverse complement strand
GAACCATCAAGGAAGTGCTCGTACAGTGGAAAGATATGACTCCAGCAGATGCCACTTGGGAACCAGCCACCATTCTGCAGCAGTTTCCACATCTCAAGCCTTGAGGACAAGGCTGTTTTTAAGGGGGCGGACATGTTAAGGTCCTAACCCGCACATAGGTAGATCAATGTATTCAGATGTAATAAAGGTCAATATTAATAAGACCTTACAATAAAATAGAATAAGGCGGATGTAAGAAGATCTAATAGAAGCTTTCGCTTCTAGAAGTATCTTCCTCTAGATGCTTCTCTTAATAGACATATTTAGTATAAATAAGGGTCGAGGGTATGGAAACCCTAGCTTGGAGATTATTGTAACAGAGCGTTGCTCGACTGGAGGTTTCCCCCTCGAAGAGGCCTGTGAACATTGCTATTTGAATCAAAGTGTTCTTTCTGTTGCTATTTCATATATCATTTCTGTGTATTGTGAAGATTATGATGGATATTTTACTGTTATTCTGTCATTTCTAGCATTTCATTTATGTTCTGCATATTTTCTATATCTGGTATCTTGCATTATCTCCATCTTGAGGATTGGGTCAGGATTTTCCCAGCCTATAGTTTGTGAGATAACATTTTTATGCCATTGTCGGGGAAGATTTTGAATCCTCTTACATGCCCTATTGACACTTTTTCAAGCTACCATCCCAAATAATTTAACCCTTTATTTCCTAGAAACTCCACTTGAAGGATTTTCCCCTTCCACCCTTGATGGGATCTTCTTGAAACCCATCTAGCGAATCCACCTTCCCAGAATCCATCTTCCCTCAAGGATTTTCCCCCCTTGGAGATTCAAGCCTTCTAAGTTTTACCGAAGAAGGCATCCTCTCAAGTCTCCCATTGTCAAAACCTTTTTCCAAGGTACCCTCCCCCTTACTCCAATGGCTCACCCTTGGGAAAATGACCTTTATAAACCCTTGAACATGGCCACCATTCTTGGATATCCCAATACCATGCCAAAGGAGTCTCACAAATGGTTTCCAAAGTTTCTAGGAAATAATGTAATTAATGTTGGCAATCATCTCTATGACATGGGATGAGAGAGATGTAAAATGCAAAATTGGAACATGAGGATGTAGAAGTCACTCTACTAGCCTCATCATTGATTGAAGATGATCAGAGATGGTTCAAAGGACTTCCTGATAATCACATAGCATCGTATGAATACTTTTCCAGGTTATTCAAGAACAGATGGACAACGAAGAAAGACAACAAAATTCTTGTATCTCATTTCAATTAGATAAAGAAAAAGGAGAATGAGACAGTGAGTGAGTTTTACAACAGTTTTGACAAATTGTACAACCAAATCCTGACATATCTACGTCCTACATATGCAATTGTTCGTCTCCTTTATATGAATGCATTCGATGGGAAATTTTGTTTCATCCTGAAGGATAAGAAACCCAAAACCCTGGCACAAGACAAAGAGTATAGCTCAGATATTGAAGAGAACCTTCCTGACTCAAAGGTTGACCCTTTTCAGTATCCTTGTGTCAAGACAGAATAAAATACCAAAGATTCTATTGGTACTACACCAGACCCAATTTCTCTCTTGACTAAGAAGATAGGCCAAATGAGTACTCAGTTTGTCCAAGCTCATAATCAGATCATGGGCCAATTAACCACCATGGAAAGAAATAAATCTACCTCCAAACCTTAATTTAATAGCCAATAAATATATTCCACAGGGTGGAATCCAAGGCCTCAACAAGAGGCAAAAACTCCTGAAAGATTGAACCTAGTTGGAATGGTCAACACAGAAGAGACACCATGGTGTTATACATGCCAAGAACCTCACCGAAAGGATGAATGTCCCCAAGGAGATGAAGAATCTCCTAATAGTATGAACTTCGTGTACATGATCTATAACTTCCAAGAGGAAGATGTCACATAGGAATAGATTGATGAAGCCATAAGAAAAGGAGAAAGAGGGGGACGAATCTGGGTGTTAACCAGTTAACATATGATAGAAGAAAGGAATTAAGGAAGAGGGAATTTTTTATGTACACTATAAAAAATAAGGCTTCAATTCCTTCGTCACAACCATCAACTATAATTCAGATAGAAGCAACAGTTTCCCCTCCATCTACATAGAAGGTAGTGCCACCACTTCCACCTCCAATACATGAGTTTCTTCCAAAACCAACTCCAACAAAAAATGAGATTCAATTGAACATAGACATTGCATCCATGATTGGAAAGTTGAATATGACATTCCCTGTGACAGAAATGTGCAAGATCCCTTCTGTAAGGAGGGAAGTCTTCAAGTTATTAAACGTACCAGTTGAGAAAGAGGACCCTCTAATCATCCTCAATACCATGTATCTTGATTGACAGAGGGATAATAACCCTCATTTTTATCTCTCTTTGGGTATGAATGGCCTCCATTTGAATAATTGTATGTTGGACTCCAAAGCCTCGGAAAATGTAATGTCCTTGAAATTAATGGAACAACTTGTTTTGAATACAACCCGACCTTATGGAAGCGTTTGTGGTATTTATTCCAAGAAGGTAAAGGTTTAAGAAATTTATGAAGATGTCAAATTTTACCTAATTGACTTCCCTCATATTAGCCTCATTATGAACATAGTCGTGATTGATGTTCCAGATGCTTAGGGTATGATTCTACCAAGAAGTTGGTATGATGCTCTTGGGGGTTTCATCTGTATGGATCTCACCCATGCACATATTCCTATGGGGGATGGAATTTTTTATATTTTATATAGTTGAGAGCGGGCTGAAAAGCATGTGATGGACCCCAACAGTCCTAATTACATGAGTGAGTGTGTCTTTGATGTACCTCGTCACATTATTGAGTATGATCCTTGGGAATTTCCTTTTGTGCAGGAAGATTGCATAGCTACACTACTGCTAAAGAAAAATGAGTACAAGGAGAATCTTCCAAAGTTCTAAGGGAAAGAGACAGGGTCCATCCAGATATTGAAGAAAGAAGATAAAGAGAATAAAGAACATGAGAAATCCATTGAAGTTGTAGTTAAATCAGAGCCTCCTTCTTATCCTTACATCAAATATATACCCTACATCAACTACATTGAAGGAATTATTGCATTCATGTGGGAAAAAATGAAGGGAAAGCCTAAATATGATCAGAAGGATAACAACTCTTGAATTTTCCCTTAAATCATCAAGAATAAGTCCAAAAAGGACAAGTACTATTTGACTGCCTTGGAAGGGATAAAGATTCCATTACTAGTAGATGGGTCTCTTCTCTGAGCCTACATATAGGGAACTTGACTTCTTAAGGGCCCTGGCCCTAGGTAAGTAGGTAGGTGATATTTCTTTCCTTGTATTTTCATATTGATTTCTCATGGTAGTTTAGTTTCATTACATCTTTCATTTTTCTCTACTTTCTTTTTTCTTTCATCATATTACATGTCTAGTTTAGAAAGTTTTGAAAAAATGAAAAATGTTCTTTCTAGATTAGTTGTTATTTTGAGTTTTGATATATATGGATGAAGGGAGAAAGAACCACCCTATATTTTACAATTTTATGTTTCAATGTAGGCACAGTTCCACCAGGAGATGTTTTGGTTCTCTTGCACTCTACGTCGAGTACATGTCCCAAAATAGGAGTAAGATGTTATCCCAAATTACTAGGGATAACAAAGGTGATGATGTCTCAAGGCCCTAAGGTTACAAACATGGAGTATCGAGAGACAGTTTGACTAGCAGTATACTTGCATAGATAGTGGCCCACTTCACCACCACATCTCAGGTTCATCATGAGGGTATCCAGAACATCCGCTTGCTTCTGGAAGACATTGGGTCTTTCTCCATGAGTTACAAGCTAGGTATTATGGTGAGTGTCATTTTAATATTTTATGCATTTGATTTTGTTGCATTTTAATATGCTTTTGATTATATAGCGTCTACTTGGAAATTATGCTCTTTGCCTTGTTTCACTTGGGTGGTTCACATTGTGCCCCAATAAGTGGTCACCCTTAGGGATAGGTTTTCCACAAGGAGGTCCTTTTGACGAGTCATCGTGCCATTCCCAACCATACTTGTCACTTTCCACACTTCACCCCCTCATCTCCTTACTTTTTGGATTTTTGAGTGTACTGACCCGAGAAGGGATTGTCCCTCATTTCATGGGAAGAAGGGGCTAAAGGCCCGGAGGTTTGTAGCTAGAAAAAGATAAAATACAATCAGGAAAATTATAAATTCTCTCCTAGGGATCCCAAGGAAAATTAAATGTCTCTCATAAGAAACTAACGGGATTCATGAAAAATAACTAATACAAAATTCCAACCAAAGTGGAGCTTGTGTGGGAAATGTTGTTCATGCTTAGGTAGAATCCCCACACATTGTCTTCAACTTGGGGAAGCATGATGTGACCAGGGTAGAATCAAGGTGGGAACTGTTTTTCATGATTAGGTGGAAGCCCCACCTTGGATTCAACCTAGAAACATATTAAAATAAAATAAGGAAATAAATGGGATTGGAAAAAGGTTGCATTAAAAATGAAGGTGCAACACGCCCTTTACAAAGGAACCCACAAATGAGACACTAATATCCCTTGTATGTCACGAACCTCATGTCCAAAATTATTTCCCCCATCCATGTCACTTTTTCCACATGACCTAGAGGGTTCCATTGGGAAAACACTCCTAAAATGGAGGTACGATTCACCCAATAGATCACTCTGTCAACCCTCCCATACTCAAACTTGGCAAATTGCATAGGGTATTTGAGAACTCGTTTGTTTTGATGAGGTGGTTTTTAATGAAAATACTTAGATGGATCTTTTATTGACTTGATTTACTTATAATGACTCATTTTACTTGAGATCCTTGGAGGGCGTATTCATTGTCTTTGCAAGACCTAGTTGGTGGACAAATTTGTAAGGACAAATCCTAGCTTGGGCTTCCTTGGGGCTTGAATCCCACAGTTTGGATACCATGGCCCATGCACTAGATAATGATGAAAGTAGTTGGATGCTTGAGAGGCACCTTGAAGGACCCTTCTTATCCCTTAATCACCCTAATGACCTGCATTTGGAGGCTAAAACGCTGCATCTTGAGGGTGACATCATGCATGAGCTAGGGTTTTTGTTGGTGTTGATGTTGTTGGTTGAAACTTGGAATATTTTTTTGGAGAAGAGTACCTTGAATTGAAAAAGATACCATATCATTTGAGGATAAGGCCTTTGGAGGCCCAAAGTATCATCTTTAATCCCAACGTCCTCTTCTTGATGCCAAATCATTACCCTAGAAGGGTGACATCATGTTTATTTTAGGGTTTCTTATGTGCAAAATCAAATTTAAAATTGTAAAGGGGAAAAGTAAGGGTTGTTGACCCATTAATTTATGGTTTACCCTAAAATTAAGTGGACAAACAATTTTAGGAGTATTTGTATAAATAAGGATCACTTTTATTTCATTTTTATCGTAGCTCTCCCATTGTGAGAAGACTATTGTGGTTGAAAGTTGCACCCTACTTTGACAATTTGGTATCTCTCTATTGTGAAAATGATTTTTGGTGATCTCTCTTGGTAATTGTTGAGCTAAGGTGGTTCATACATCTTAAAGACTTCTTATGTTTCTCATGAATGGTCATTTCTTGGTGAAACTAGGGTTTGATCTTGCATCTCTCTTAAAATTGGTAAGGAAAATCTGCAATTTTTAGTTCTTTTTTGCTTATTTCATGATTATTATTGGTTGAAAACCTAGGAGGAGTATAAGTGTATAAACCCTCCATCAATACTCATCTCATTTTCTAGTTTACAAATCATTTATTGCAAGGTTTATAGGATGAGTACAAGGGTGTACACCCTCCTAGAGTTACCTTAGTTTGATTTGCATGCCCTAGGGAGTAAGAGGATTTACACCCCTAGGGATTTTGTTGATCAAACTCATGCTTTCAAGACTCCATTCACCTAAACTTTAAAGGAACTAATCTGAATTTTTCATTGGAGAAATAAATTGTTTGCTTTAGTAAACATGATTTAGAGAGATATCGATCTTGTTTAAGTTGGAATCTTTTCTTGATGCTTTGAGGTTGCTAAGGTATCTAGGGATATTTCTTTTATTGGTATTATTAGATATATAACTCAATAAAATATACAAACATTAGGGCTGCAACAAGTTACTCTCTTCTTGGTTATAACTCATATTTCAACCATCAAAAGTTTCTAATAAATTGCCCCTATAATATACTAGCCTCAGTGAACTTTTTGGGTGGTTTACTTGCTTGTTTTGTGGGTTGAAATTTTATTCTATAGAAATAGTTTGCTACATCCATAAGGCTGATAAAATATCTCTACAATACTTGTTTATAACAACCTTATTTTATAGCCAAAGTCTTATTCTTTCATACTTGAGTTATACTAGTAATTGCTAGCTTTCCTCTTACATAATGTATCTAACTTTTAGCATCTCATTTAGTCATTTAATTTCTGATGTATATCTCTATTGACTGATGCAAATAGGGAAAACAAGATTAACTTTCTTTTCCACTTAACCTTAGACTTTCATACTCATCTTTTCTTGTGTCTCATGAAGTTACAATAATCTTCTGCAGGTACTCAAGCTTCTTGGAAACTATTAACCACTTATTAGACTCATTTCCAAGCTATATTAAAGTTAGTATCTTGACCTATAGGGTCATATTTTCCATCGTCTCAGTTTTCATCTCATTTCCCCCTAGGGTCATCCGATACTCCCCCCTTGTGCTGGATTCTTCCTTCACTAAAGTGAGGGGAGGTTTTATCTAAGGTGACAGTGGGTAAACTCTCCCACAATTATATACATCTCGTGGAATGGGTTGGGATTTTCACAACCTACAGTTTGTGTGATAAAATGGCCCACTAGAACAAAATGACTGGATGGTGAACAATACGTCATGCTACTAATTGATGACTACACCAGAATGACCTGGGTTTTCTTCCTTAATAAAAATTCATAAGATTTCAAATGTTTCAGGGTATTCAAGGAACTGGTTGAAAATGAAACTGATTTAAAAATCAAATGCTTAAGATCAACTAATGGAGGTGAGTTTACCTCAAATGAATTCAGGGATTTCTGTGAAGAATATGGAATAAAAAGACAAATCTCAATAGCTAGGACACCTTATAAAAATGGAGTTGCTAAAAGGAAAAACAAAAATGTACAAGAAATGGCCAAACCATGTTAAATGACTCCAAGGTAAGTGATATATTTTTGGGAGAAGTAGTGCATACAATCGTTCATATCTTGAACAAAGGATTGATCAAAAGGAACAATGATAAGACTCCATATAAGTTATGTAAAGGAAGACCGGACAATGTCAAGCACTTTAGATTGTTTGAAAGAAAGTGTTACATAAAAAGGGAAGACAATAAGATTAGAAAATTTGACTCCCAGGTGGACGAAGGTATATTTTTTGGGTACTCATGCAAAAACAAAGCATACAAGTGCTAAAATTTAAGACTCAACAAGATAGTGGAAAACATCAATGTAAAATTTGATGAAACAAACTTGTTGAAGACCAAGAAGAAAAGCATAAATTCAAACATCTTTGAAGAACAAGAAAATGAAGAACTAGAGAAAGAAGAAGAGAAGAAGAAGAAGAACATAAAGAAGAGAAGCAACCAGAAGCAAAACAAGAAGAAAACAACCAACAAGATTTTAAGACACCTTCTAGGACACCTAACCGCTGAGTTCAAAATATGTTGGAGATACATCAAACACACCTAGGATTTATTTTTCCTAAGGTTTTCACTATGTTTATTAGTCATTATTTAGTCTCCTATAGTTTAGGGAGAATATTCTCTTCAGTTCACACTTCAGTTTGATCAGTTGAGAGGAGTCTATATGCCACATTGGGATCATCACCATGCATCATTGGGATCATCACTAGCTAATGTGAATTTTCCTTGGAATCATCACCAGACTAGCGCATTACTCATGATTCCATGATCTCCTCCTCACTTCACTCTATTTCAGTCAGTTAACTGAAGACTGAGAGACTAGTTAACTCAGACTAGGTGGAAGTACACTTCCATAACTTCCTGAGATTCTAGACTAGGTGGAAATTTACTCCCTTAACTATTGGTGTGTTTCCATATCATTCTATACCACCACTATGTCATGTTGGCTTCTCCTCTACTGCACATTAGTTGAGTTATACATAGTATATCATGTGTAAATTATCATTCATTTGGTTAATGAGAATTCTTCCATTCTTTCTCTCCTGCTTCTCTTTTCTCATATTTTCTCTGCAAATTGTGTATGTCATTTTCTAGATAGATATATTTTGTGCAGGTTCAACAAATTTACATGGTATCAGAGATGATGGACTTCTAGGAAAAATACACACCAAATTATTTTTGCAGGTACCGAAGATTGAAGACAACGGAAAAATGGAATTTCCAAAATAATTCATTCTTACACCGTACAATTTCTTTGCATGGAAGGAGAATATGATAATGCATCTTCGAGGCATAGGATTATATAGGTTAACCATGAATATAGAAATCAAACCAACATCAGCCATAGAAAAATCCAAGTATCTAAATCGAATGGATGAAACGCTTGGAACTATTTGCAATCTCATTTCTCCTGAACTCCTATTTCACATATCCTCCTGTAAAACCTCCAATGAATCTTGGACCAACATGGAAGGGATTATTGGAAAATAGGATGAGATGAGAGGACACATGCTTGAGGTGGAATTTCTCACTTTGGATCCAAAAACCTTCGACAATCTCCAAGATTTATTTACCAAATATAAGGATTTGTTGTCGCAAGTCAAGGCTTGTGGGGTTGATAAATATAAGGAGGAGAAAAAAATGGTTCTTACCATTCCCTCCAAACTTGGTCTAGAATACTCAATGTTTTTATCTACATTTCATTCAATTAGGCTTGCCTCTGGAGCCACCTGGATGATTCCCTCTCTTGAGGCATTTATCGAGTCTCTAAGACAAGAGCAGAACAAGCTCATCAATATGGGCAAAATCAAAGTCCCAAAGGAGAATGCACTTACTGTGAAAGATGGTAGCGGTCATCGATATCAGAAATCTAAAGACAAAGACAAAAGGAAAGAACATGAAAATCCAAAGAAGGAAGGGTACTCAAAACTTTTCAACGATGCCTCCGGATCCAAAGGTGGAAAGGGAAGAAAAGGGGAGAAATGCACTTACTTCCATAAAGGTTTCCATATAGAATCTGCATGTATGCAAAAAAAAATAGATCAAATGGCCTAAACAATTTAGCAAACAAATATTGGAGATCACATCCTTGAGGGTGCCAAGAAGAAGATGCTAGAAGAAAAGAATCCCAAGAAAAGTAATTCTAGCCATGCTTTGATTGCCATCAAGTCCTCTCTTGATTCTTGGGTTGTTGATTCAGGTGCATCACACCACATGGAAGCCAAAAAAGAAATCTATTCTTCATTGGATGCATGAAAAGGTACTCCTATTTTTATGGGGGACAACTCTCCAATCAAGTTCACCCACAAAGGAAGAATTGAACTCACAAACGGAAGCTTCGCGAATGTGCTACACGTTCCCAAACTTTCTATCAATCTTCTCTCTATGTATCAGATGAAAAACTCTGGCACCGGAAAGAGAGTCATATTCACACCTGATGCAGTGGATATATATGACATGCAAACCAATTCCAGGGTTGCTACTGGTGAGGTAAATCATCAATCCAGACTCTACACATTTTATGAATTTATTAAACTAGATTCTACATTACTTCTTACCCATGTTGATGAAAGCAGTAGGATATGGCATGAAAGGTTCAGGAATTTAAATTTTAGATATATGCAACATCTTAGCAAGCAGGGAATGGTTGATGGTCTACCTAAAATCCACTTCTCCAAAGGAATTTGTGAGGGATGTGCTCTTGGGAAACACCCTCAAGAGAAATTCGGCAAAGGAAAGACTCAGAAGGCTTCCTCTCCTTTAGATCTTATCCATAGTGACCTCATGGGCCCTTTTCCACATCCATCAATTAGTAAATCTAGGTATTTGTTCATTTTTTTTTATTATTTCTCACACTTCACATGGATTTTCATTCTCAGGAAAAAATTAGAGGTCTTTCAACACCTCAAAGATTTCAAAGCCCTTGTTGAGACATAGTCAGGAAAGAAAATAAAAGTCCTCCGAACAGATAATGAGGGAGAGTATGTCAACCATGAGATACATAATATTTGTCATTAGGTCAAGATTTAGTTGCAGGTGTCTCAATCGTGTGAATAGAATGGAGTTGAGCGATAATATCAGAGTGGCCTTTCTTGAGGAGTTTTTCCATGTGATGGGAACTGATTATCTCAGGAGAACTAACTATGAGGCCTTGGAAGTGATACCTTTGTCCCTCATGTTGGAATTGTATGGTTAATTCCTTAAAATCCATAAGAATGGGATCCAAAGTGCGTAACCATTCAACACCTAGCACAATGTCACACCCTCCCATTTTGATGGAAAACATATGAGATTTCAGGTGGTAATGTCCAATTTGAAGACGTACATTTTCTAAACACCCACCACATTGCATGGATCCACCATTGGCTATCATGATTTGAAATTTATTGACAACACAAACATAGCAATTGCTTTCCTGGGAAATGTGATGATGGATAAAATTGTGGGTACTACCACTATCAACCAGGATGATGACCTTCCTATTCTTAATATAGCCAATGAGCTTGAGGGTTTGGGGAGTAGAGAAACTAGTGAGAGCATGCAGAGAAATGAGTGGTTCAACATCAGGTGGGTCAGTAGGCTCTGGGGTAGCATCGGGAAGGGATGGCTCTTCAACAACTGTAACTGTCATATCTTCTTCAGGAACATCTTTGGAAATGGACATAAAAATATTTTGTTCCTTACACTTGTGCCCTAGAAAATATTTTTCATCACAATTATAGAAAATACCCTTCAATTGGTGTTCTTCCATTTCATCCCTAGTTAATTTATGGACCTTAAGNAGTGGGGTGAGGGAGAGGAACAAAAGAGGGTTTTTTTTTTCAGGGAAAAAACAACTTGTTGGGCTTCTTTAGCATTTTTAGTAGCTTCCAACCAAGTCTGAGGGCAGGCCATGAGAAATTGGGATCAGATTTCATCTTTTAGGTCACTGATAAAACATTCATGGAATAAGGCATGTGATATTCCCTCAATTCGAAAGGACAAATGCTCAAAAGTAGATATAAATTCTTCCACTGTGCCTGTATGTTTCAACTTGGTCAAATGACTGAGACAGTGGGTGTCGGTGTCAAAGAGATCATAGAGGTCAGAAATAAACTGGGTCCAGGAAATATATCCTTGATGTGAATTTTTACACCATTTCCACCATTGTCATAATTCATGATCTAGATAGAGGACATCATAGAGAAGTTTGGTCAATTCATCAGTAATACCATGTAGAGAAAAATAATGCTCCATTTGAGTGACCCAACCCGTAGGATCAGAGCCATCAAATTTATTGACCTTGACATGGGAAAGACAGGGGTCATGATGAAAGGAGTTCGATTGAAGATGCAGAGAATGAGAAGATTCAGCGACATCGATTTGGTCTGAGGAGGAAGGACCCGAAGTGTGGTTCAACAACTAGTTGACAACAGACTGGAGGGTGTTAAATTAGTTCATGAATTTGGCGTCCATGATGTCAAATTCGGGGATGATTTTAAGGATGGAAATTTATTTTTAAATGTAGAAACCTTGGTGAATCTTACTAATCCCTCATATGCCAACTATAAAATGTTTGGTGATATTTTTGTAAAAATATTCAAATTTCTAAGTATTTTATATAGTTTGTATAAAATTTTGGTGATTTTTGAGGTAAATAATTTTATCCTATACAATTTGGGCGAATCATTTTTAGAATAATTCTTTTTTGGGGAAAAACCATGGAAAATTAGCCCATGAGCGAAATTCAGCCCCTAAAATCATCCCTAGCAAATTTGTGCTTGACTTGGGTTTCTAATTGTGCAAGGCGGGAATTGGTAGAGGAAATTTTATAGGTCGCTTGATTGATGGAAGCATGCAGGTCTTGGTTGCGAGTGGTGGCCATTTGGAGACGGGAAGTGTGGGTAAGGAAAAATGGGTGGGTGGGACCACAAAAAAGGACTTATAAGTGATAGGTACCATGACGATTAGGGAAAGAAGAGAAACATAATGGAATAGGTGGAAAAATGGGGAAGCTGAGAGGGCTCAGGTCCACTAGAAAAAAAAATGTGAAAAATGAGAGGTATGATTGTGATCAGGGAGAAAAGATGAATCCAACGGGATAGGTCTCAAATAATGGTGCCAAAAGGATCCATAATTTTTTTTACTCTTGCGGAGTTATACTCCGATATGAATAATACTGCAGTGAAGAAATTCCAAAATGCTTAGCAGAAAGAAATGTGTAGTATTTTCACAACTCGAATGCTAGAGACACGGTTGTGCGACAATAGATCTTGTTTGTTCTATTTTTTTTTTNTCCCTGTACTATAGCTCTCTGATATACGTGCAAGGACCAACAGTAGTACTCGACCCAATATCTCAGGGCACCAACTAAAGAGACTAGACCATGCCCTTAGTTGTACTACCCGACTACCCAAGTACTAGAGACTATCTTCCCAAGTGTTGTTCTCTGTGGCACTATATCAGTCAAGCGAACGATTGGTTTATCTATGGAGGGCTTCAGGAGATCTAGGTCGATCTATATATAGGTGTTTTATGATGCTCTACCACTTGAAGGGGTACCAAGAGGGGTTACAAGGGTGGCAAACAAATGTGCGCTTAAGTACCACTTGTATTTCATGTGTGTATAAATCCTCAACTGTGAGTTTATGTGTGTAATGAAATATCTCTATAGCTTTAATACGCCATAATATGTCTCTACCCTGAAAAAAAAAAAATTAACCCACAAATTTTTGCCAAGGAAGGTGCTCTAATACCACTTGTAGTATTCTAGTTATAAAATAGTATGCAAAACAGAAATAATTACCTAGAAATGGAAGAGAAATAATGATATAACTAGAACGATACCACAATAATACCAAAATAACACCAGGAAGAGCACTTTGATTACTGAGAGAAATGTTCACTTGCCTCTTCGAAGGGGAAACCTCCAGCGGAGCAGATCTCTATTACAATAATATCCAAGACAAAAATTCACATGCCCTCTACCCTTATTTATACTAAATATATCTATCCAAAAGAACAATCTAGAGGAAGATCCTTCTAGAAGTGGAAGCTTCTATTAGCTCTTCTTACAATTGACTTATTCCTCCTTATTTCTAGGCCTTATTGATATTGACCTTTATTGCATGGAAATATATTATTCTACCCACTTGAGGGGTTAGGTAGGTTAGGTCCCTAACACAGTGACAGGTTGGACAGGTTGATAGATTAATAGTGACAGGTTGGATACGGTGATAGGTTGACAGGTTATAGGTTGATGTGACAGTGACAATGGAAATGAAAATGATAGTGAAAGTGGTAATGACAATGGTAATTATTGTGGTAGTGAAAGTTTAGTCTGCACTTATATTTTAGGTCGGTTGGATAGGGCAAGGAAATGGGGTTATAACCTCCTTCCAGTTGGAGCTAGAGAATCAGGGAGTTGGAAATTCCTTCAGGTTGGAGCTTGAGAACTAGGTGGTTATATCCACCTTCTGGATGGAGTCAAAGAACCCAAGGGGTTGTAGCCTCCTTCTGGTTGAAGCCAAAGAATTCAGGGATTTGTAGCTTCCTTTAGGTTGGATCCTATAAAAATGGGGTTGTATTCTCCTTCAAGATGCAGCTGGAGAATTGGGAAGTTGGTGCTTCTTATGAATGAATTCTTAATATATATATAAGAAAGCATTATGTGGTTTTCTCCCATTTGGGTTTCCACGTAAATACTGTTGTAATGTGTTCTTGATGTGACATTGATTTGATTTTTCTTATGTTTACATGATTATGATATATATATATATATATATATTGGATGCATTCATAGATGCACACTGTTGAACATTTTTGTTAAAGTGAAAGAATATATATTGTAGTTAAAAGTGGTAGAAATTGCTCATACTGATTCACCTCCCNATTCCAACAATTGGTATCAGAGCCAAGTTCCTTCAGGAAATATTTTAACCATTGGAAGGTAGATCATGGAGAGAAACAATATATATATAATGGAATACCACAATTTGATGGACGGTACTATGCATTCTAGAGAAGAAGGATGAAAACATGTGTACAAGCACATGGATATGATGTTTGGAAATCTATATTAGAAGGATATAAAGAGCCTCCCACTCCTCCAATGGATAACGATGGAAAGAAACGCAGTCAAAACAATTTGAGAGCCAAAAATTCTATCATTAATGGTCTCATTGATTTAGTATATGTCAAAGTTATGCATTGTAATTATACAAAAGAAAATTTGGGAAAAACTTCAGAATGTTTATGAAGGAGATGCCAAAGTCAAGGAAGCAAAGCTTCAAACTTACAGAGGTCAATTTGAATAGCTGAAGATGAAGGAAGATAAAAATATTGTAGCTTACTGTTTACGAGTTGATGAAATGGTGAACACAATTAAAGGATTGGGTGAAGAAGTTGATGAATCTCTAATTGTTCGAAAAGTACTGATATCCCTTCTAATGAGGTTTGATCCTAATATTTCAACACTAGAATAAATAATAGATCTAAGTACGATAAGCATGGATGAGATGCATGGAATATTTACAGCTTATGAAATGAGAATAGTACAAGAAAATCCATCCAAAGAAGAAGCAGTTTTTAAAGCATCCATAAGGGCAAAGAAGAAGAAAAATCCTGAGTCAAAGAAGAAGACCATTCACTATGAAGTATGTAAATTTATTTTATGTTCATTGTTTTTATTGTACTAACTTTGGACATAAGGTTGCATATTGCAGGGCTTATGAAATAAATTTTCAAACAAGAAAAGCTTATGTGGCCCCACATGACATTGAATGTTACAAGTGCCATAACAATGGACACGTAGCTCGTGATTATAGAAGAGTGATAAATCCTCCCATGAAATAAAATACTAATGAGAGATACAAGAATTTTTGGAAAAGAAGTGAAGAAAAATAAGAGCAGGTAAATGAAGGATGTTGGACACGTCGACTACACTGAGAGGGGGGGGGTGAACAGTGTAGAGTTCTTTTTACAAAACTTCCCCTTCATAAAATGCATTAGTTATCAATCACCATTTACTCATTACTTATTGTTTTCATTTATAATCATTTAAATGTGAACATATATCAGCAATATATCATCAACAAATCATCACCACAAGGAACACAAGATTTATGTACAATTTTCTTTTTATTACAGACTACAATCCTTGGGTTTATAAGCAACAATTGAATAGAGTACAACTCTACAAGAGCACCAGCTCTATAATGCAAGATTCAGCTTACACCCTCAGCACCAACTAAGATGAGGCAACAATCCTCAACAGATATCTGTAAGGTAGCTAGAGAGGTAGTGGGGGGGCCTAGAGGGCCCATAGTGATAATAGTGGAGGTCATTCAATGTAAGGTGGACTAGGTCCACTATATTATTAAATAAGACCCACTATGGTAGTTAGATATAATAAATGGGTAATTAGATATAATAAATGTAAGAGGACTTCTTATAAGGTTCTACTTCTAGAAGATTCCTCCTCTAGAATGTTCTTAGGTGATGGTAGCACTATATAAAGAGATTCAAGCAATGTAATGAGATATGAAGAGAATTAGTGTATTTGGAGCGGTAGATCAATAGGAGGATGCCCCCTCGAAGAGGC
>JASDQU010259000.1:6072-17917 GCA_032191745.1 Picea mariana | reverse complement strand
AAAAAAAAAAAAAAATGTGCCCTTATGCCCATGGGTCCCTGCGTCCGACAACTTTTAGGGTCGAACCGCGACTTTTAGGAAAAAGTCGGCCAACTTTTAGTAAAAGTCGTGACTTTTTAAAAATCGTAAAAATTGCGACTTTTAAGGGTTTAAAAATCGGCTAGGGGTAAAAGTCGCGGAAAATCGCCGACTTAATCAACACTGGTCAGGATGCATCATGCATCAAACTGTCTCAAGCCAAGTATGCACGAGATCTCCTTGAGAGATTTCACATGACAGACTGCAAGTATGCTCTGACTCCTTTCCTATCAGGAGTCAAACTTGAGGACGGCGGGGAGACTCCACTAGTTGACAGCACACTATACAGACAACTAGTGGGGAGCTTGTTGTATCTCACACACTCCAGACCAAACCTCTCATATGCAGTTGGCGTAGTTTCCAGGTTCATGCAGGAGCCACATGAGCTTCATTTGAAAGCTGCAAAGCGTATCCTTCAATACATACAGGGCACCATCAGCTTTGGGATTCATTATGCAACAGACTCTACATTACATCTCATTGGGTTTACTGATTCCGACTGGGCTGGCGATAGCATTGATTGCAAGTCCACATCTAGTTACTCACTCAGTCTTGGTTCTAGGCCTATCTGTTGGTCGAGCAAGAAGCAAGTTGCCATTTCTCTATCTTCAGTCGAGGCAGACTACAGAGGGGTAGTTAACATAACCATTCAGGCTATGTGGCTACAACATTTTCTCACTAAGTTGGGCATTCAGTTTCATCGGTCGATCGTCATCTCATGTGACAACCAGAGCACTCTGAAATTCTGCAAAGATCCAGTTCAGAGGCAGTGGATGAAGCAAATCGAGATCCACATGCACTACATCCGGGACTTATTACACGAGGGGATCATTGACTTACAGTTCTGTCCTTCAACAGTGTTATCCCCAATTTCTAGGGATAACTCGGAGATCATGTCTCGAGGCCCACAATTCATAGACATGGAGTACCGAGAGTAGGATTGACCTGAGCATAGCCCTGGAGGGCCCATCCTTTTCTTCTCTCATCAGATTCGTCTTGTCAGCAGCAACAACATCCATCACCTTCGGCTTGGTCTTGTATCGGAGGAGGTTCTTGCTCCATGAGGTAATCGGTCCAGGTATCATGGTATGTGTCACTTTTCATCATTAAAACCTTAAAATATATGCATCTGATTCCTTTTATCTCTGACAACTGCTTGGATCTTACATTAGCCCACTTGACCATGCTTGGGGAGATTGACGAGGTGCTCTAGCAAGCCTGTGCCCATAGGTCTTGGTTTGCCACTAGGAGGATTTTTGAAGAGCCATCGTTCGCTCCTGTCATAGCACCACTCTTTCATCTTATCTCCCGCTCACTTATCCCATTCCCCTTGTCCGGGCATTAGATTGACCTATTTGTAGGGTTGCACCTTATCTCGTGGGAAGAAGGGGCTAAAGGCCCAGAAGGTAAAAGCAATTGGTAAAAGATAAAAGCCTAAAAAAGAAACCTCGAGATGCTTCGCCCAGGGATCCCCGAGAAGGCAATAAAAATTCTCTCAGCAAGAAACAAGAGAGACCCGGAAAATAAGAAATAAGATCTAATCAGAGGATAGGGGGTCTCATCACGAGGCAGCCTATTAGATTCATGGGTACCTAGCAGTATGACATTGCCACCATCTGGTTACCACGCCAAGACAGTGACCTTTGGTTGCCAAGGGAAAGGGGGTCTCATCACGAGCCAGCCTTCTCACCTCTTTGAAAGTACTTGTGGGTAACACTGTCAACTCTAGTCACCATGCCAAGGCAATGTCTTCTGGATAGCTCTTGAATAAAAAAGGAAAAAGAAAATAAAAGAATAAAGCAAGAAAAGAATAAAGGCAAGAACGAGCTTGGAAAAATGCATCCATGACAGGTACAACTCGCCTTCTACAAAGGTACCCACAGATAACATTATGCATCCTTGGCTCTCACTTCACCCACATGTTTGGACATCCCCTAGCCACATCACCTCACTTACAGGGCTTGGATAAATTCCTCCTGGAAACTTTCCTTTTCTTGTGGATACTAGCCCAACATGACGTCTTGTCTTTTTATCCAGTCTTGTATTGTAGGTTTTTGTAATGTCTTTGAGCTATTCACTGATGTATTAGGGTCTTATGCATATGTTTGATAATATTGATGATGAAATGTGATTAACATTGCTATGATCCTAGTGACTGATGAGCCCATGGAGGGCGTAATCTCTGATGTGCAGGACCATGCCCGACGGATAGGTACCATTTGGACCGGTACACATGGAGAGATGATCAGTTCGGACCTCCATGGGGTTGAAGAGCCCACCAGATGGATGTTGAGACCCCATCAGGGGGCAGAGATAGGACGGTGGTTGATCAGGGTCTTGCACCGAAGAAGAAGAGGATGTTCCATCAGAGGCACTTTGGCAGAGCTTGGACTAGGGGGAATGACCCCTTTTCAGTGGAACGTTGGCCTTGGAAGGCTTAGGACGTCAACATTTTCACCATGACGTCATCTAGCTTCATGGACATTTTTGGAGGCAGACTAGGCAACAGTGGCACGTGCGACATGTTGGAGAGGCCCCTGGGGGGCTAACGTTTTGCTCCTAGATGTCTCATTTGCCCTAGAAGGGGATAGCGCCTCCCTTGAAGGGGCTTTTACCTTCTTTGCAGCTCAATTAGGGTTTTAATTTGACAATTTAATGTAAAAACAGTATTATTTTGACATTCTGGTCTTGTCGGCCATTTTTATGACATAAAAGTTAATTTAGGTCATTGCTACAAAATATATTGAGGAGATTTTTGGCATTCTATGGTGTTTTTCTTGAAGGAAGGTGTACAACTAGGGTTTGCATGATTATTTTCTTGATCATTTGTAAGTATTTTTCTTCAAAACTTCTTGATTGAATGGTTGTAGTTTAATTTCTTGCATCTATTTATAAATATTGTTGAATCAAAACCCTAGGGGACAAACACACAAGTAGGTCGTTGTCTCATGTCCCATGATAGAAAAACCTTTTAGCCATTGAAGAAGAAGAAGAGAGCCTAGCCATAACTACACTCCTTTTTTCTTCTTCCCTTAAGCTAGTCGTACCTTTAAACTTCAAGAGGAAGAGGACGTCCCAGGCCTAGGTTATCTACACCTAGGGCCGTTTTCTTTTAGGGTTTGATGAAAGAGCCTTGCCTTAGCAACACTCTCCCTCTTCAAACTCTCTTGTCTTGACTTTGCTTTTCATTGAGCTAGCTGTTTGCCGGGAAAGAGGAGAGAGCACGAGGCCTTGCTTTAGCAACACCATAGTGAGCCTCTCTCCCCTAGGGTTCCATCTTTGAGGCCCTGCTTTAGCAGCACCTTGAAACATTTCCCTCTAGTCCTTTGGAATTTCGTCCCGTTCAACTTGTGCGTCCTTCACTTTCTGACTCCATTTAGCCCAAAGACACTGATCTTAGACCTCCAACGTTGAAGTGAAAGTGATCAAACAACTCTCAAACTCTTTCCTAGATTGAAACCCTAACTAACTGCTAACCCTAGGAATGTTGACGTCACCCTTGGTTATTTCATCTTGACGCAACAATGTTTCATTTTATAAGCAATTAAATGATGTTTAAAGCATTTATTGAATGAGGGATTGATTGGATACATTGATTGCTACATCATCTTGATATTTATTGGTGGAGTGATATTATTTCATTACTGTATTAACAAACATTGACTTCATCAATATTTATTGTTATAATTGCTTATATATTGATATCAGATGGTCTTATGAAGTACTAACCCATTCAATTATAGGTTTCATATATTCGTTTGTTGTTACTTTGTTCGGGGCAGGTGTTCTTCTTTGGGGATTCACTTCATTATTGGTTGTTTAGCTAGGATTGTCTGTTTTGGTGGTGACCTATGAAGGGGGAACTTTACCTTTGTCCTTTTAACTTTTGCCTCTTCAAAACTCTAGGTCACCGGGGATGTCTCCCCTAGGCCTAACCTCCCTAAAGAGAAAGAACCTCCCCATCGTGGTGACATTGGGTGGGATAGGTTCCTGTTATGCCAATTTGACCTTCTATCTTATAGCCATTTGACCTAGCTACAAATTGTGCCATAACATTTTGGCGTCGTTGCGGGTGAATACTAAGTCAATTCTCCTCGAACGACAAACCTTTTCGGTAAGTCTTGCCTCAAGAGCCTTATCTTACAAGCTTACTTGGCGATTTCACTAGGGTGCTTTCCCTTATCCTTTGATAGTTTCGGGCATATTATCCGGCGACTCCACTAATATTTCTCAGGGTGCCACCTTACTTTCTGTGATATTTCCAAGTTATGGGATCATGGCACACTGGGAACAGATGTATCCGAGTATTGATTTCAGAAGTTTTCAAGGATAGCGAAATTACTTTGATACAAAATGGCTAAACAACTCTCCAACATTTTTGGCCCTCCCAACTCCTCACATCGTAAATTTTTTGGAGTATTTGAGCGAGATAAAGTTGGGAGGAGAGGATTCACTTATAAAATTGTTCTTACTCACTCTGCCATCCTACTTACAAGATCGTTTTAACAGTTGTTGCAAGGACAGGGGTATATCATCTTTCATACACCTCATCAATAGGTTTATAGACCTTACTAAGCCACATTGCCAAACATATGAAGATGTCCTTCAAAACCTCATGGTAGCCTTAGACCACAAAGGATTCACCACTGAGATTGTAGAAGATCTCAGGAAAGCATATCATAATCAATACCAAGAATTCTCTGATATAAAAGATGAGGTTTTTGAAGACCATTATCAACCCCTTGAAGAGGAGCAAGACCTCTCCCATAATCCAATAGAATGCAGCAAAGATATAACTAGAAACGTGAATTATGAGGATGAAGCACCAGTAACCGCTCCTCAGTCTGATGAAGCTCTCCAAGATCATGTCCCTCCTGCACAAGATGAAGAGAATGAGGTAAGTCATTTTCCTTTCCAGTTTTTTGATGTTACCTTGCTCTATGACTCAGAGAGTGAAGAAGAAATGGAACCCTTGGACAAGCTAGATCCCCTATGTCTCAAGACTGAAGATGTAGAGGCAGATCTTCCACTTGATGAAGCTATCCAAATACTTGAAGCTCTTGCACAGGAAGGATTAAGCAAGGTGAATTATTCCCCCTTCCAAGTTTTCAATGGTTCTTTACCTTATGACACAGAGAGTACATACGTATTGGATGTTTTGACTCCTCCATGTTATGATACTGATACTGACGTAGCTGATTTTGACGAGTTCATACATGTTGGGAAACATAGGTGGGATGTGGTTAGTTACGATATGGGTCCCATCTATGACATAAAGAGTCATC
Source organism: Picea mariana (assembly GCA_032191745.1). Taxonomy (NCBI): domain Eukaryota; kingdom Viridiplantae; phylum Streptophyta; class Pinopsida; order Pinales; family Pinaceae; genus Picea; species Picea mariana. Next base: position 12,554 of record JASDQU010259000.1, on the reverse strand, counting down.
TCCGAGTGTTGCCTTTACAATTATCACAACAAGCTCTTGACCAATGGCAACAAGGAGATAAGATTTTTACTGGCTCTCCACAAACACCCAAGGTTGACCAAGTACAGTATTTTCCTGATGATTTTCGGTCTTACCTTGAGGCCTTTGATGAGTACTCCTCTGAGCACTTAGATTTACCCTATGAAGATGACTATCAACCGCTACTATGCTCGGATTTTGATAAGAGTAAAGACACTTTTTGCCTAAAGAAGGATTCTCATGACCTTTTTCTCTAGCTACCTGTTATTACTTTACTGTGCTTTTCTATTAAAGGTGTAGTTGGGAAGTATATTTTTAATGTTGAGTTTCCTCTTAGGCAAGCCCTAGACTCCAAGGGTTGGTTGGGTACTGCAAGTTTGTTATCTCGGTTTGTCAACTTTCCCTTGATAGTTTGTCAGTTGTCTGCCAGATCTTTGTCAATCCCTTCCCAGACTTCACAGTATGAAAACATCTTAGGTAGCCAGTGTGCCAACCTTTTTAGTCAGTGTTCTGAACCTTGGACTTTTCTTGACCCTTTCCTGAAGTGGATTGAGTACTTTTCTCAGAGATGGACTTGGCAAGATTTTGTCCCTCCCACCCGCCTCCATGAGTTAGACTTTGAGATTTACGATGATATGATATATATTCTAACTCATCACATTTTTGTGCTTGATTTATCACTATTTTGGTTTATGATGAAGCACAAGGGCAGGTATCATGGGACATTGTTGGATTGGCTACACTGGTTGTTTGACTACATCGAATATCCAACCAACAGATAGGTAAAGGTAGGTACTTTGTTTTACATTTGCATTATTGATTGTTTTCTTTCAACTTATATATATATATCTATGTATGCTGGGGTGGCATTACCACCCCATTTTTGTTACTGATGCCCCTATCGAGATTGAGCAGGTCTACAGGTTATGCCAGAGATGCTGAGGTTCTCATGCGCTCTACGGTGAGCACATGTCCCCGAGTTGGAGCCAGATGTTATCTCCAATTTCTAGGGATAACTAGGAGATCATGTCTCGAGGCCCACAGGTCCTAGATATGGAGTACTGAGAGCAAGATTGACCCGAGCATAGCCCTAGAGGGCCCATCCTTTTCTTCTCTCATCAGATTTGTCTTGTCAGCAGCAGCAGCATCCATCACCTTCGGCTTGGTCTTGTATCGGAGGAGGTTCTTGCTCCATGAGGTAATTGGTCCAGGTATCATGGTATGCGTCACTTTTCATCATTAAAACCTTTAAATATATGCATCTGATTCCTTTTATCTCTGACAACTGCTTGGATCTTACAATAGCCCACTTGACCATGATTGGGGAGATTGACGGGGTCCTCTAGCAAGCATGTGCCCATAGGTTTTGGTTTGCCACTAGGAGGATTTCTGAAGAGCCATCGTTCGCTCCCATCATAGCACCACTCTTTCATCTTATCTCTCGCTCACTTATCCCATTCCCCTTGTCTGGGCATTGGATTGACCTGTTTGTAGGGTTGCACCTTATCTCGTGGGAAGAAGGGGCTAAAGGCCTAGAAGGTAAAAGAAGTTGGTAAAAGATAAAAGCCTAAAAAAGAAACCTCGAGATGCTTTGCCTAGGGATCCCCAGGAAGGCGATAAAAAGCCTTTCAACAAGAAACAAGAGGGACCCGGAAGATAAGAAATAAGATTTAATCAGAGGATAGGGGGTCTCATCACGAGCCAGCCTATTAGGTTCATGGGTACCTAGCTGTATGACATTTCCACCATCTGGTTACCACGCCAGGGCAGTGACCATTGGTTGCATGGCCAAGGGAAAGGGGGTCTCATCACGAGCCAACCTTCTCATCTCTGTGAAAGTATTTGTGGGTAACACTGTCAGCTCTGGTCACCATGCCAAGGGAGTGTCCTTTGGCTAGCTCTTGAATAAAAAAGGAAAAAGCAAATAAAAGAATAAAGCAATTAAAGAATAAAGGCAAGAACAGGCTTGGAAAAATGCATCCATGACAGGTATAACTCGCCTTCTACAAAGGCACCCACAGATAACATTGCATCCTTCGCTCTCACTTCACCCACATGTCTGGACATCCCCTAGCCACATCACCTCACTTACATGGCTTGGATAAATTCCTCCTGGAAACTTTTCTTTTCTTGTGGATACTAACCCAACAAGACGTCTTGTCTTTTTATCCAGTCTTGTACTGTAGGTTTTTGTAATGTCTTTGAGCTATTGACTAATGTATTAGGGTCTTATGCATATGTTTGATAATATTGATGATGAAATGTGATTAACATTGCTATGATCCCGTTGACTGATGAGCCCATGGAGGGCGTAATCTCTGATGTGCAGGACCATGCCCGACGGACAAGTACCATTTGGACCATTACACATGGGGAGATGATCAGTTTGGACCTCCATGGGGCTGAAGATCCCACTAGATGGATGTTGAGACCCCATTAGGGGGCAGAGACAGGATGGTGGTTAATCAGGGTCTTGCACCGGAGAAGAAGAGGATGTTCCATAAGAGGCACTTTGGCAGAGCCCGACCTAGGGGGAATGACCCCTTTTCAGTGGAATGTTGGCCTTGGAAGGCTTAGGACATCCCCATCTTCACCTTGATGTCATCCTGCTTCATGGACATTTTTGGAGGCAAACTAGGCAACAATGGCACGTGTGGCATGTTGGAGAGGCCCCTGGGGGGATAACGTTTTGCTCCTAGATGCCTCATTTGCCCTAGAAGAGGATAGCGCCTCCCTTGAAGGGGATTTTACCTTCTTTGCAGCTCAATTAGGGTTTTAATTTGACATTTTAATGTAAAAACAGTATTATTTTGACATTCTAGTCTTGTCGACCATTTTTATGACCTAAAAGTTAATTTAGGTCATTAATATAGTATATATTGAAAAGGTTTTTGGCATTCTATGGTGTTTTTATTGAAGGTTTACAACTAGGGTTTGCATGATTATTTACTTGATGAACTGTAAGTATTTTTCTCCAAAACTTCTTGATTGAATGGTTGTAGTTTAATTTCTTGCATCTATTTATAAATATTGTTGAATCAAAACCCTAGGAGACAAACACACAAGTAGGTCATTGTCTCATGTCCCCTGATAGAAAAACTTTTTAGTCATTGAAGAAGAAGAAGAGAGCCTAGCCATAGCTACACTCTATTGCCATCCTAATACACACTTGCAAACGTGAGCAAAGTCCAACTCACTTAATGTGTCCTTGGAGGCATAATGCCTAGGTTCACAGTCCACACTGTCACCTTGACTGGAACCTCTTCCTTCTAGGCTTACTCCTAGGGAAGCCAAGGGGGTAGACCCTAGTTACTAGATATGATTTAACTTTAAAGTTCTAGGAGTTGATTTTAATTCGTTAAAAGGTTTGGGGGTAATACTAGCCTATGATGCTAAGGCAGAAAATGAAAAGTGCAAGATTAATTATGACAAGCAAATCCTTCCCTAAGTCAACTAAGACTAGTGCCTTAAGGTTGGGCAAGGGGTCAACTAAGTTTGAGGGAGTTTAATTACAAAAGATTACAAGTAAAAGATACTAAAGCTATCCCACAAATAAAGATACAATTACTTACACAAATAATTAGAAAAGTTACCAAGATACAAGATATACACAAGATACAAATAAACAAGATATAGATGCCAAAGTGTGAGATTTAAGAAATGTCAAAGTTTAAGATCAATCACATAAGGCCAAGCATGCCCCAATAGCACTTACTCTATTGGACTGCTTTTCAATGGAAACCACTAAAGCACTCAATATTCAAGAAGATGATGCCTCCCAAATGGGATACTCAACTTCTTCTTGAATCACACCACAAGAGCATAAAACAAAGATGTAAATATTTGGAAAACTTAATGCTCAAGAAAATAAACACTTAGATATTTGAACCACAAGATTGCATCAAAGATTTATGAAAATGAAAGCACTTGCAAGGTAGACTTCTAAACAATCATCTAAAGATACCCAAGAACATGGATTGTCTAAGGAGACTAAGTGGTTAGGAGTTGTTTAAAGATTAAGTAGATTTTAATTGCCCTCCCCCTATTTAAATGTTTGAACCTTAAACCTCCTCCTCTTGTTGCCAAATAGTTGTCGGGTGCTCAAGATAGTAAGGTAACGAGGCCCACCCTAGCTTCCATGGTCAGCCCTGACAGTAAGAGTACTTCCTGGAGAGGACACCCACCTGGAGCGCCATGGGGCAGTCCCCTGCCACTACCCTCCGTTGTTTTCCTCAAACCCGTTTTATATGGTGAAGATGGTGGAATTAGGTTGTCCTAAGTTGTCTAAAAAGCTATTATGACTTGCGGGTAAGTCTTTTAGTGTGTTTGGAGTGTTTTAGAGGAGTTTTAGATGCCCAAAATGTATGATTTATATCCAAAACCGAAACTGAAAGTGACTGTTATGAAGTGTTGCAAAAGATAAAATTTAAAACCATAAACACATTTGAAACAAGAATGGAAAGCTGATAAGATACACGTTAATTATTAAGCTATGTCATTCACCATTCAACATATAAATTTGCAAGAAAAATATGAGGTGAAAAGCAAGAACAACTTGCCAACTTATAAAGAAAAATCACTTTAGATGCTATTACTTATCCATACATGCATCCCACAAAAGACTTGCTGAAAATGTAAATGCTTGCCAAAGGAAAGAAAAGTAGATCCTACACCATTTCAATGCTTCACATGTATTTTAGATAGATGAATGGAAAAACGCCTTAAAAGATGAATGAGTTGCAAGATTGAAGATTACTTCCACAACACTTTAAACCATGAAATATAGCACCATAAAACACATGCGAAAAAGACTTGATAAGTAAAGCATGAAAAGAAACCATAAAACACATGTGAAAAAGACTTGATAAGTAAAGCATGAAAATAAACTATGTATTAAGGGCTTAAAATGATAGATGTGTGATGACTATTCTAGATAATTTTAACCCATGTAAACATTTAAATCTTCAAAACATCACTACCATCCTAGCCTTACGATTTGGGGATTTCTCTCCCAAGGTGTAGGCAACTTTAGTTAAGCATAAACATAAACTTATTGCGATAAACCACTCACAATGGCCAAGGTGGAGGCAAGCCTACCAATGTTGGCCAAAGAGGGTTAAAAAAACCAAGAAACAATACTATGACTATTATTATTATGTGGCCACACTACCTTGCCTTGTGGACAAGTGGGGCAAAAAAAAAAAGAAGAAAACTTAAACGAAATCTAAACTAGCCCAACGATTTTGGGGGGTTGGTTGGGCCAATCACTCTCCAAAGGTGTAGACAATTACAAACTTACAACAAATGAAATATACAAGCTGAAATGATAACAAGAGAAGACAAGCTTCAAGGGAACTTCCCGAGGGCTTGCAACAATGCTAGATACAAAGAGAAATAAGAGAGATTCGTTACCCAACAAATGGAGCCTCTTGGGGATGTTGTGAGAGTGAATTTTGGCAGCATTTCCCCTTGTCCCTGGTAAGAATCTGCAAAAACCAGCAAGCAAAAGCTTGCTGGAAATGCTGCACAACACAAAAATGTTACGAAAATTTTCTGTGTTTTCACATAAAATCTCCAAGTAAAATGTAAACTTATTTGTGACCTATCTATGATAGTTAGCTACAGCAATATGATGAACATGAATAGAAAACAAATCAGATCCAAAGAGAAGCAAGAAGTGTGAGAAGGTGTTGATAGAAAACCCCCTCTTGAGACTATTCCAATCAATACCTTAGAGGCAAATCTGCACAACTCAAACAAAACATGAGGTATGGGAGGTATGGGAGTAGAATAATATGTTAGAACAAGCTAATAAGATGAAATACTTTACAATATCAACTATCCTACATATATAGATCAGCCATAATACTATTGATTAATCTACTTAAACAAATTACTTTGCTCAAAAAACTAGTCCAAACCCAACACAATGCATAAGAGAACAATGTCACCTCATATGAAAAGAGAAAATCAGAATACTCTTGATTACTCCAAATCCTCCAAATCTTCTTATTAAATCCAAATGGGAGAGCCTTGCAGCAACAAATTGCTCCAATGCTCTCAAGAGAAAAATGAGTTGAATGTGAGATGGCAAGAGCAAGAAAGGATGGGGCGAAAATCCTGTAGCATAAATTTAGCTCAAAGAATGGTGAGTGAATGAGAGGAATAGGTCTCTACTTATAGTTCAAAAGGCAAGGTGAAGGCACTTGGATGAGCTCCAAGTGTTGCACTCCAAGCAAAGAGTGAATCCCAAGGAAGGGGGGCGCACCTCCTTAGGGTTTTGGTGTGGGTTCATGACATGGATGGGTGAGATGGCAAGTGGGGGCCATAAGAAGGTGAGGTGTAAGGCTAGGAAGGGCGCACCTCTCATGGGATGGGCCTGTTGCTTCCTTATACACACCTGGGAGACGTGGAAGAAATCTTCAATCCACTCGGTGTGTCCTTGGGGGCAAGTGAGAGTTAAT
>JASDQU010258996.1:0-13973 GCA_032191745.1 Picea mariana | reverse complement strand
TTCTTAACCTACAAGTAGTGTTGATCTAACCAAAATCCTCAACCATTCTTCTCTTCAAATCATATTTGCATTTGTAAATTGCAGACACACATTCTTTTACTAAGTGAAACAATAACCTTGTTTTCTTTTCCTTTGATGCATTTAATATCAAAGTCAAATTATGAAAGGAATTATAATGATGTTTCCAACTCAACATTCAAACCTATTGGTTAAACAAGTATGGCATTATGGTTTGTTCTTAGCTTGAATTTATTTTCCCATCAAGTAGTGCTTCCACATTTTCAATACATGCACTACTACAATGATATTTGCGATCATTAAACTTGATTTATGCATCTTATGCATCCATATCTTCATCATACGAATTTTGATAATGTTTGTGTCAAAATCAAGTATGGAGCTTTAATTTTCTACTTGTTTTGAAAACTTAGAACCAATTTTCAAATAATTATATTTTTTTATATGTTCTTGTCTAAAAGATATTTCCAGTGATTATAAATTTTCCTTTAACATATTATAGAACTATCTATTGCACCCTCTAGAATTTAGTAGCTTACCAAATTTTTGCAATTCAGTTAGTGAAAATCAAGGTTTGAGACCACCGATGGAGGAAAATCAAATGAGATTCCGTAGAAAGGATCAAGAGATGATATTTTTTATATTCTTAGCACCCAACTATATTTAGCCTAAATATAAACTACCTTGGTCAAGTTTTGTTCCTCTCTCGGGATGACAGTGTGTCACTTTTTCCACCTTTAGTGACTTTAATTTCCTATCTCACAAATCATGAGGATCTAGAAAAAAATTCAAAAGGAAAAAAACAAATGTCCAAAATGTAAAAGAGAGTACATTTTAAATATGATAATTTTTTTTAATCTTCTGTGTTGAATTACTTTTCCTCCATTTTTTTGTTTGATGTGAATAGTATTTTTTCATAAGAATAATTAATTTTGATCAATTTTACCAATTTATTTTAGTTCCTTGAATCTTCCTTAGACTTATCTCTAGTTTCATAAACAAATCCTTAATGTGTCCTCATTACATCTAGGTCTCTAGTCGATTTTTATGTATGCTATTCTCCAAAATGGAATCTTTTCTAATCTTCAATTTTGGGTTGACATGAAATTTTTTTCCCAAGGACACTTTGCTTGGTAATGGGTGTATGGATCCTCATTTCAAATTCCACATGAATCAAGACCTACAACTCCTACTATCATCAAAAAATTTCCATTTCCTCATGTCATGCAAGATCTTGATGAATGCAATGGGTCTTCTTGGATGACTTTTTCCAATGAATAATTCTTCTATCAATATTCCTCAACTTGAAACTAAGGATATCGTCGTCTCTGTTAATGCCTATATCTTAATCTATAATTGTCACACACACACCCATGTCACGATTATACCTTCAATGGAGTTTCACAATTTAATGGATGATACAAAGTATCAATTCATAGAGTCTTTTTATTCAAAACATGATGCCCCTCTTAGTCACTAGTATGGAGCTTCAAATCTTGACAAATGCAGACCTTTCTATAGATTATATGATCCAAAATGGATTAATTCTAGGGGCATTGAGCAATGAGGTTCGATCCTTTGCTTGAAAAACTTGTGAAGATGCAATGCTTGGTAAATGTTCTAATAATATGATTCATTAAGAAAAAATCATACTCAGCTCACTGTAAACATGAACATGACACACCCCAAGCAAAGTCCAAGTGCGGAATATATTTGTTTTAAGTGTTGAATTGTCAAGAAAAGGGTTCTCATGCTTAACAATCTTTGCTTGGAAAGGTAACAAAAAGGATCCACATCATTTCATCGAGAAAGGGAAATCCATTTCACTAATTAGGTTGATCTTTCTCATAGATAAAAGGAACAAAAGCAAGTTCTAAGAAAGAAAATGCAGTACTAGGGTTGTGAGGATTTAGCTAAGTGCTAAAGTGGAAAGAAAATATTGATATTGGTTATGTTAAATATCTATTCTTGACAATTAAATGTTGGAAATATTTTTGTCATTGATGTCAAAGATAGGAGGAGCCTACAAATGTCCAAGATAAATATTACAAGCCTATAGATGTCCAAGATAAAGTTTGCAAGATGGAGATTGCTGAAAATGTTATTTTTGGGTTTTTGATGGTTAGTTTGGATACCCTATATTTGAAGAAATTTTTACCCTACATACCTAGCTCAAATGGGTGAAAACRTTATATGGTTGGAAATATTATTTTGATACCTTTCCAATGATATATGGAATTCCCTCTAACTCTCTATGAATGAGGAGATATGAATTTTTCCTTCCAACAAACCAGCCAGAAAATTAAGGTCGACTCAACCAGTCTTTACAGGTCATCCCAGAAAGTGGGGACAAAATTACTATAATTACTAGATAGATGTGTGCATTTGTATAGAAACCAAGCAAGAGATCAAGTCTGAGGTGCACATAAGTGATCTGAGGAGTGCTAAAAGTGTTGAGGTGTCTTTTTGGGATCTAAAGGTGTACAAGAGAAGTCTAAGGGGTTTTCTTGGGGCCTTTCTTGTTCTCAAGGTGCACCATTCTTAGGTTGTTATATTGTCATCACTTTGATGCTACCGTATGTGTTATTCTGATATTTTGATGTTGTCATCATTGTGATGTTGTCGTATGCACTATTATGATGTTGTGATGTTACCATCACTGTGATGTTGTCGTATGCACTATTATGATGTTGTGATGTTACCATCACTGCGATGTTGTTGTGTGTGTTATTATGAGGTTGTTATTTTGTCGTCACTATGATGCTTTTCTATGCATTATTCTAAGGTTGTGATTTTTTTCTTAGGTGTTATATTATGGAATGATGCTATGAATTTGGCTAGGGCATGAGCTACATGTGACTAGGGTTTGAAGGATTGTATGTGGGAAGAATGTAGGTGAAGTCATAAGTACTCTGTGTATGAAGATATTGGATTGGTGTCTACACATATCTTGTTGATTTGGTGTTCAGGTGAGGGGATTGGTGTCTCCAACATGTTGGTGCCTGCAAATGTTGTAACATTAGGTTGGTGCCTACAGGTGCTACTGGGTTGGTGCTCAGTTGAGGATATTGGTGTCTCTAGTAAGTTGGTGCCTACATCTTGCTAAGTTGGTGCTCAATTAAGGATATTGGTGTCTCCAATAGGTTGGTTCCTACAATATTTGTAACAATAGGTTGGTTATTACCTGAATTTATAAAGATAATTTCCATGGTTTTCTCTTGATTGGGTTTCCATGTTAAAATATGTGCATTGTGATTTGAGTTTATATGTGATTATTGTTTCTCAATTAATAATGATTGATGAATGGTTAAATAAAAGAAACAATATATTATATTGATTCATNTCTCAGTATAAGCATAAGTTCAAAATAAAATAGGATTGATTCCTTGGTGATCGATTTAGAAGCCTTATCACTCAAGCACCAAACAAATGGGTAGATCCTTTTGTTGAGTAAGGGAGGGTAGTTTTAAGGAGTAAAGGGATAAAATTAACAAGAAGTCAGTTAAGTATAGATTCGAAAATAAAAAGGCTAATGTGCTAAGTGATCTATTCTTGGAAAAGACAAAAGAAAGGTCAATATTATTTCATGGATCAAAGGATATCCCATTTTTCCAAGAAAAGAAAGATTTATTCCTTGAGCATCCATGAAGTAAAGGAAGTTTACTAGGATTTTGATATAACCTTTTCATTTGAAGAATGGCATAAATAAATATAGGTAAGAAAACATGACTGGAATTTTAGTATTATATTTTACATTCAATAGAGAAAACCTAAAAACACACTTGAGAAATCTCTATTGATGAAAAATCTTAACAAGAAACAACTAAGGGAAGGAGGGGTGGGGGAATTGGAAAAATAAATAGACCTTAAAACCTCAATAGAGAAATCTCAAAGATAAGAGAAAGTTGATGGAGGCTTGAAGAAGCAAAATCCTTTGTTATGTAATAGAAGAGTAAGAAAACAAGACTAGGAAAATGTCACTGGGGAAAGGGACATAGGTAGGTCACAAAATCCCTAGTAAAAAAGGATTGATGGTGGTAGAGAAGGATTAATGAAAAATGAAACGCTAATAGTGGCAAACATTTATAGCCAAGGTTTTCACATTTGAGAAAGAATAAAAAAACCTAATAGGAGAAAACATAGTCCATAATATAAAAGTAAGGAAGCTACTAGATAACTCAACTAGGCCAGGGCAACAACACAAGCCAATTGATGAATTCCATTTGGTCTATGACCATAAACATTATTCATATATATGAAAAGTCTCCAGAAATATAATGACCACATGAATCTACACAAGTAATGTTAGAAGTTTTGTTATGACCTTATTGTACCAAGAGGATAATGACCACTTTTTTTTATATGAGAATAATAATCTTCTGATGGAAAATATTTAATTGGGACATAATGGATATTTTGGAATAATGCACTAAAATGATCAAGGAATTTTCCAATAAAAAATGTGGCAGATGAGATATACCCATTGAAGATATAAGCAGTGAATGAGGCTTTGGGGAGATAAAACAAGGATTGGGCTTGATGGATATTAGGAGATCTCTCTTGGTTTTCTAATTTCCAATATTAATCATTACAATTTCCTCTCCTAGAATCATGGTTAGATATTAATGTGGATTCTTAGTATTACCTCGGGGAGATAAACATAAATAATGAAAACAATTAATGTATCAATCCATACCACCTCTTGAAATATTTGATTAGTGAGTGTAGATTGTGTATGGTGATTAATGTAACTATTCCTTTCACTATTATGGAACATAATCAATGCAGTCAATTTGATAAGTGATGTGATGGCATGCATTCTTTATTTAGTTAAGCATTGATAAGGAATACCAAGTTATCCCTTTGACACCGGTGAAATCTATTTGTTATGTTTGGTCATGTTGCTAATAATTCCTTTAGATCCATACTAAGTTGAGTTTTCAAGTTTTATAAGTCACACATAGTTCAACCTAATACCCCAAGGAGCTAGTCTTCCTACACAGTTCATTTTAAATGTTATATCTTGAAAATAATGGATGCATGCGAGTTGATGTTATGAATTTTCTTGTCCCTTAATTCTCATTGTAATTGACGAAGACTAGGAGTGATTTCTCAAACTCTATTATGAACAACTATGATTAATGAAAGTGATGATTATTTGATTACTTATCCCTCTTTATTCATGCAGTTGTTCGGGAGATTTTGTCAATATCATTTACTCTCATTGAAGAATATGATCGGGAACCTAAAATACATGCTTAATAGAATTCTTTGGTTTACGTTTCCCTATTGAATATCCATGTTCATCAAACGATTAAATTATCAACAAGTTTCTTTTCACCATGTATTTTGATTAATTGAATATTTATTACTAGTGTTCTCATAGAGACTTATCGAATATATTAATAAGTTCAAATATACCCCCTTGTGTTGGAAGAGCACTAACCCTAAAGTAAGGGAGGCTCCACTAGTGAAAATGGTATTGCCTCTACACTATCTACACTATCCTTTGGAAAAGAGTACACTTTTAAGGGGCTATATCTAGGAGTTAACATTTTTGGCATTGTTGTGAGGGAATACAATCCAATTCCTTAGCATGAGTAGGCTAGGCTGCATAAAAAAAATACTCAGAATACTTACTTTACATAAGAAAAAACCTCTACCATTTACAAGTATGGGACAACCTAGACATGTCAATAGTATATTCTCATTTTTATCCTAAAAAATAAGTTTTCATATTATTTAAATACCCATATAATAAGGTCCCCAAGCCATGAAGCAAAATCTACTAAATATGCTCCAAAAATGTCGTGTAAGAAAAGTTGTGATTTGCTTCCACAATCTATTTGTAATTCTTTACATAATAGTGTAGAAGAATAAATATTAACAACACATGAATGAATGTTTAGTCTTAAGAGTTACAATCTATTTGTAATAATGCATGTTTAATTTTAAAAGTTACAATCTATTTGTAATTCTTTACAAGTTGTGATTTGCTTCCACAATCTATTTGTGATTCTTTACATAATAATGTAGAAGAATAAATACTAACAACACATGAATAAATGTTTAGTCTTAAGAATTACAATCTATTTGTAATAATGCTAATGCATGTTTAGTCTTAAAAATTATAATCTATTTGTAATTCTTTACATAATAGTGTAGAAGAATAAGTTCTCTAACAACACATGAATGAATTTTTAGTGGGTTTGATGAAGCCTTTGTTATTAATATTTTTTCACTCTAACAATTCTTCTCATTGATTATATCCTTGAGATAATTACCCTAGTATTACCATTTTCTATTTTGCAATCATAAATGTTGTAATTTCTCATTTGAATTCCATCGTTGCCCAAATTCTCTTGTCATATTTATTGTTCAATGGTCTACATATAGATACACTTTATTATATAACCCTACACTCCCCAATGGATACCACAACTTTCTTCCTATACTTGAGGGGAATGATGTTTTTTTTGGTTCCAAAGGATCATATAGAATGAAGGGGATAATGTTTTTTTGGTTCCAAAGGATCATATAGAAGATTATTATATGTTTTTATATGATTTTGATGTAGATCGCGAGGATGTCATCATGAAGTTATTTATGCCAATGTTAGAAGATGATGTGAGAGAATGGTATAAACTTGACGATGGGAGGAATGGCTGCATGGGATGCATTCAAACACGCATTTTGAGAATATTGAGGTAAGAAGAAAGATAATAGATTTCGATTTGTTGGGTTGTCTAGAATAAACAAAGAAAAAATGAGACCATGAAATAGTTTAATATAAGATTTATTATGGAGACATACATCAAAGTGTGCCTCAAGCTATTAAGCTAACAAATGCCACTAATTTAGTATTCTACAGTCATGTTTTAGTATATAGTGAAATAATCAAAGAAATAAGATAAGGCACTTGATGTTTAAGATCATGTAAAGATAAGGCTCTTGAGGCTCACGACCATGTAAAGATAAGGCACTTGAGGTTCAACACCATGTAATTGACTTTCTTCCGGACAACACATATATTGTTGAAGGAGAAAGAAGAGTCAACCAAAGTTAACCTATTGATTTGATATATACAAAGATTTAGAAAGTGATAGATTTAACATTTCAACTGATGATTCACTAAAAATGGCTACAATCACAAATTATTAGACTAAGAAGAGAGACACGATTGTAAATTCTCTAAAAGGATACCAAGATGGATTCACATGAGAATACCTTGAATTTAAAGGTCTAGTTGCTAAAATGGAAGAAATGAAGATTGGATTAATACCAAGTGAAAAACTAGTGAAAAGGAGACATTACAAGTTGGCCCATAAGTATAAAGAGTTAATAAAAAAAGATATTAGTAACATGTTGATTATGAGAATCATATACCCTATAGAGGAATCAAAGTGGGCCACAAACCACCTTATAGTGGTGAATCTATGAAGAAAGACCCCAAGATGATAATGGTAATTGATCATTTTCCCACTTCATTTGTAGACAATGTCTTGAATGAGGTGGAAATCCATGGGTGACAATCATTCATAGATGGATTTTTTTGGGTATAATCAAGTACCTAAAACAGAAGGAGATCGACAAAATACTACATTTGTGATTGAATATGGATCTTATGCATATAATGTTATGTCAATTGGGTTGAAGATTGAACCTATAGTTTTCTCTCTAGGATATTTTTCAAGGAATTACAAGATTTTTATACAACACCATGGTAGTTTATTGGGATGATTGGATTATATATAGTATGTTAAAAAATCAAGCTTGTCATCTAACATTAATGCTTGAAATATATTGTTGGATCAAGTTATTTCTAAACATCAAAAAAATGTATATTTTTTTACTTTGATAAGCATCCTACTTGGTCATAATGTATTTAAAGATGGACTAAAAGTGAATATGGATAAGATTAAGATAATTTTGGACTTGAAACTCCCCACAAATTGTAAGCAAGTAAGAATAACATTGGGGCATATTGTATATCGTTCAAAAGTTCACTACAAATTATTTCAAGATCACCTTTCCTATGAATGAACTCGTTAGGAAAGATGTTGAGTTTGTGTGGTTTAAGGGATGTTTATAATCTTTTAAGCTCATTGGACAAAGTTCCCTTATCTTATATTGGTTTCTATATTGTTAAAATTTATTTCACTGGCACGTTGATGCATCTAATTCCACACTAGGTGCCACACTCACTCAACCCAGAGAAGAAAACATAAATCATCTTATAATGTATGCAAGAAAAAATTAGAATTTGATTTAGAGAAAGTACACACAGAGAGAGAGAGATAGAGAGAGAGAGAGACTATGCTTCTTTCTTTGCATTATTTTAGACATAATTTCTTATCAAACCATTTTGAGTTATATACTAACTGTCGGGATATGAATGTAACATTCCTCTCTTGCGCACACATGATTTGGCTTATTCTTTGAGGACACTTGCGAGCAAGTGATGCAATTCATTATATGATTGTTTGTTTCGCTTATGGATTATGATTATGATGTTGGATATGATGATATGTTATTTGATTATATATGTATCGACAGATGCTATTGACGGATTTCTCCTGAATGTGCAGAACACTTGACAGAATGGGGATGTCGATGGCATCGGTGGACCTCCTTGGACTCCGGATCGAGTCAGGGAGTGGACTATATATGGTTTGGGTATTTATGTTTATGCATATGTGACATGTGTTCAGGTATATCATGATGATGTTTATGGATAGATGATATGTTTTATTGATGGATGAAGGTTGACGATTGCTTGTTAATCAAACTCACATTAGGAGTAAAGGGGCCATGCACGACAACCAAAGATATTGAGGGAGAGGTGTGGCATCAGCCTTCCACAACCTACTAGCACTCCCACCATGGCTCGAATTGTCAGTTAATGATTACCTAGTTCGAGAGATCCACGATGCCATGAAGGAAGACTGAGACAATCGCTCACGAAGATTCTAAGAGTCACGCAATAAGGCAGGGTCCTTATTTCTTAGAGGCCCTTAGTCTCCCACAAGGTCGTGTGACAGAGTATTGACTCCAGGGGTTGGACAACTACCAAAATCATTCAAAAGGTGAGTGGAACCTTTGGAGCACATAGTGCGTATTGAAGGGAACGTCGTGTTTTAAACACATGTGAGTCAATGAATCTAGGTGTCCTAGAAAACTGAGTGAATGTTAAACCTTGTAAAATATTGAACACGGATGAATCAATTAATTGATTAATTAATTATAGACTGAGTTTATTAATCATAGTCTCTAATGGTCTAAGCTTTTTCTTTAAAAAAAAATTTAAAAATCTAACTAAGCCTAATTCTAGGTTACTGGGAGGACAAAAACAAATGTTATAAAACAACTAGTGAGGGGTGAATTAAATCAATCTAGGAAATCAATGAAATTAAAATAAATATAAAGAGTAATTCAATACAAATGTGTGCATAAAATACTAAATTAGAAATTAAATTTAAGAAGGGAATAAAGCATAAAAGAAGGTGTAGGCTTGGAAGGGAATCTAGAGTCTATTCTAACTAGGAAATGTTCCCTATCTTAACTCAAATTCATTTTAGAAAGGCATTAGTCATAATGGGAAATAGAGGGAATAAAGGGAAAGATGGGAGTAATTCGATGAGTTCTTTTAAGAGGGGTGAGGGAAATTGACATTTAAATTAATTTAATTATGGTTTTATTAGGGAAACTAGGGGACCAAGTGACAAGTGGATGGGGGAAATAATTCTTAATTAAATTATTAAATAAACGAATTAAATAAGCAAACGGAAGTTGTCACTAAAAAAAAATTCTATAAAGGAAATGGCCGAGGAGAGGAATGGATCACGAATGATATGCATAAGGTTATGCTGTCGGATTTTTATTGACTGATTTTTCTTGTGGGAGTTGGGATACCCAGCTCAAATAGAGAGTGGTAGCTCGACCTTATGAGGTGAGTTGGGAGCTATCTTATTCTTTGGTTTGTGTGTGTGGCCTGTAACACCCCTGTTTCTCCCAACTTGTAAATATATATATATATATATCTGAACTGGCCAAGAACTATGGCAAACTCATAAATATGATTTTGTGATGTAAATGGACCTTGAGGAAGAGGTCAATGAATGTGAATAACATTCTGAATTTATTGCAGGACTACTGATGAGGGGATGTGCAGAAAAAGAGACCACGATGGCGGGGGAAGGCACCTGAAAAGGTGGCGTTAACTTCCACCGAGAATTAAATACCGTATTTGGACTCCACTGGCCCAGAGAACCAAAAGCGGCTTGTTGGCCCTGAAATTCAATGCCTCACAGGATGGTAGGCAGATGGCTTGATGAGGGATGGGATGGTGAACCTCCCATCCGTAGAGTCGTCAAGCCTGATCGGTGCAAGGGTAATCGTGCCACACGCAACCTCACGAGAGGATAAGGCGTATGGCAGAGATGATTGAAAGGGCAGATGTGAGGGGAACTCTGGATTATGTAGAGTGAGTGATAACAGAGAGGAAGGATTGCAACCTTCGTTCCTAGTCACTGGCAGACAGAGAGACGCAGTCTCAGAGCATCGTGGTCTCAGCTCGGGGGTGGCTAGTGGTAAATCCGTTGGGAGTCGTGGAGCCTACGGTTGGGTGGAAACGAGCACCCCTCTCAGCAGTTGCCCATACTTCTGGTGTTATTTCTGATAAGTGTTTTATATATATTGCATCTTGAAATTCATAGACTGGTATATGTATACATATGCTCATAGAACTGTGAAATTGTGAATGATTTCAGTGTTATAATGTCGATGCAGTGTTTGATAAGAATGGATAGATATATGCTTATAATAGAAGAAACCATGCATGATATATGTTGATAAATGGATTTGATTAGGCATGAGCTGAACCAGGTCAGACTTCCAGTCCATCCTCGGGAGTTTGTTTCCCTTTGTCTGTTTCTAGGAATGCCCTGGATTTGATCTCTTCACAGAGATTCCCTTCTTAGAAAGGCTTACCAAGAACCTGGAAAAAGGACTTGAATGTGCAAGTCTTAGCAACCCTGTATGAAGAGGAATGACCCTCTTAAAAATCCAAAAGTAGCAGCGTAGGGATAAGTATTGATCAACGGATGAGATCCTGTCGGGGAACCTGCAGTCATTCACGATCGTTAAATCGAAGGAATGAACGAGGGCATTGATTGCCTTAACCCTTTTTCCTCTATCTTCGTGAATAGCACGGAAATCCGAATCGTAGACCCCTCGGCTCCATGAGAACATCTGGACTATTGGTTTTCCCACGTCCAAAGAGCTGTAGGAAAGGGTGCAGCATCGGGATCGATCCGAATCCGTCAGATCTTAGCTAGGAAGCCCGACAACCGTTAGATCTATAGGGAGATAGACGAGGGTTAAGCCTCATGAATAGGGGGAAAAAGGATCAGAGCCGTCCATCCGAGGAGGACAGGTGGTAGAGATCCAAGGATCTCATGAGCTTGGAGGTTCGCGGGGTAGGAGTCCAAAAGTTGGAAGCTCCAAGTCGTGAATGGCGAAGCCACGAGAGGATCAGAGCCATCCATCCGAGGAGGAAAGGTGGCAGAGATCCAGGGATCTCGTGAGCTCGGAGGTTCGTAGGGTAGGAGTCCAAAAGTTGGAAGCCCCAAGTCGCGAATGGCAAAGCCACGAGAGGATCAGAGTCGTCCATCCGAGGAGGAAAGGTGGCAGAGATCCAGGGATCTCGTGAGCTCGGAGGTTTGCGGGGTAGGAGTCCAAAAGTTGGAAGCTCCAAGTCGCAAATGGCGAAGCCACGAGAGGATCAGAGCCATCCATCCAAGGAGGACAGGTGGCAGAGATCTAGGGATCTCGTGAACTTGGAGGTTCGCGAGATAAGGGTCCAAGCATTTGGTGCTCCAAGTTGCGAGACGTGAACAATGAGAAAGAAGGGTAGCCGTTGGATTTGGGTCGCAGGAGAACCATCGGATCTACACATAGGATCATGTATCATGGATTCATAGGTTGAAGCCCTTGATCTTGGCAACAGAAGCTGTGAAGTCACGAAGTGTGATATTCTGACGAGATCAGAACCGCCCATTATTTGGGACGCGTGTCAGGAGATCCCAAGGAGTCAGGGATCGAAGAATTGGAGTTTTAGAAGGAGTGAAACTCTTAAATGTTGGAATCGTGAAACACGATACTCCGATAGGAAGGAATATAGTGTGGGGCCACACAGGAGTCGGTGGAGGACAGGTGGCAGGTTAAAAACCGGGAGCCATCGGAGAATCAGGATTTGAGGAGTTGGGAATCCCGTAGGCGCATGCATTTGGGTATCGCAAACCCCAAAACCCCAACAAAGGGGTAAGGTTGTGGTCATAGGGTGATGGTTACATGGACCAGGGGCTGAGCCAGGAGGGCTAGCATGAAAAAGGCGCGTCGGGAATCGGAGAATCGCGAGTCTTGGGGATGTTCGCACATCGACATTGAAAACACTGAAATCCCGATAGGAGCCTAGGACTGTGGCCATATGAAGGCAGGTCACGTAGACCAGCAGCATAGCCGGTAGGGCTAAGGTGAAAAGGAACTCATCGGTAATCGGGGACTCTGTCCCTTGGGGAAAAATGAAAATTTTTACTACGTTATAGTGGGTATGTGACAAATTGGTATCAGAGCATGGTTACAACACTCGGCCTGATTGGGCTCATGCACAAGTTGTGCATAAACCGTGTTCGAAGCACTCCTACGAGGAGTAATCCCCTGACTTAACTCTCTTGTCCAGGATTAAGAACTTGGAAAATGAGAACCCAACTGTGTATGCATGTGAAAGAGTTATGAATTTGTGCGCAGTTTATAAAAATGAATTTAACTCTTGACTAACAGCCAACGTTTGTCTTTTCACTCAAGAGGACGATCAACCATGGGAATATACAAACGCAGAGAATGGTGACTCACCAAGAGGTGGGAGAAGGCTCCCACAACAGAGATGAAGAGTCAGATGAAAGAAGAGCAATAGGAACCCCTCTAGGCCTAGATGAGACTGTGAGGAGTCTCATGGTCGAATTGCAAAGATGCAAGGCCGACAATGAAAGGATGATGAAAGAACAAGAAAAACAAACCGAAATTAATGCAGTTCTATTGCAGAGCTTATCCGACCTACAGCGACAAATGCAACATGAACCTGAGATGCCAAATTGTGGTCGTGTCAGTGGCCACACTGAGAGAAGCACATCTAGAAAGGTCCACCCCAGAGGTAAAGGACCAATGCCAGACAATTCCACTGAGAAGGAAGCTGGCGATTTATAAGGTTCTTCCAGTAGCAGGACCAGTTCCTATTCTCAAAAGAAACAAAAGAAGCAAAAGAGTTCCAAGAGTCATAAATTTGAGGAATTCAAAAAGGCCAAACCTCCCTTCTTCGACGGTGAGATAAAGAAGGGAGAGGAAGTTGAGGCTTGGCTACTTGGACTGTAGAAATATTTCAGAGTCCATGATTTCTCAGAGAACTTGAAGGCCCGAGTGGCCACTTTCAATCTGAACAGAAAGGCTTCCATCTGGTGGGAAGACCTTAAGAATATGAAAGGGGTCCGTGAGGAGGACCTCTCTTGGAAACAGTTTGAGAAGTACTTCTGGAAGAAGTATTTGTCGGAAAGGTATTTCGACGAGAAGGCTAAAGAGTTTTATGAACTCAAACTGGGACAACTTACTATGGAGGAGTATGTCAACAAATTCCTCGACTTACTGAGATATGTACCCTACATCAAGGCAGAAAAGGTGAAGGCGCAACGCTTCATCAGTGGGTTACCCAAGGAATACCGAAACCGAATCGAATTTGACGAGCCAAAGACCTTAGAAGATACTATTCGAAAAGAAACATATTGTCATGAACAATATGAACATCGGGCAGAGTCTCGTGGAGACTGGAAACAGAAGAGTGGTTCGATATTTCAGAAAAAGGGGGGCAAATCCTCAGGATTTAAAAACTACAAGAAGAACCCCAG
>JASDQU010258994.1:0-15769 GCA_032191745.1 Picea mariana | reverse complement strand
TAAAACATCAGAATCTACTTCGCCATCTCCTAACTCTACCGTATCTGCCGAATCTACTGTATTTACAATATTGACACTATCTATTTCAAATTTGGAGCTATTTACATTTTCATTCTCATTTTCAAAGTCTATTTTTGTACATTCAAAACTGTTCTTGCACTGCAGAAAATCTTCTATCTGATCGTCATTTCCAAACACTTGCCAATACCTGATATTGTCGGGAACCGTCGGTCTGCATTTTACCTCAACAGTGTAAGGACGAGTCTGGCGGAAAGGAATTTTGCAGGATGCGGCTGATGTGGCTAATCCGTCAGCCAGAATATTCTGTCCTCTTGGCATTACTTGCAAGTCAACCTCATTAAAACATTTTAATGCGTCCAGAGCTGCATTCCTGTAGGCCCTAAGGCGTGGGTGTTTGGCGGCGTATTCACCTTTGATTTGTTTGATGATCAATTCAGAATCTGGTTCCATCCCCGGTCAATCTAGTTTCTTCTTTAATTGAACCACAAACCCAAGTAGTTGATCCAGTTTCGTCATCGATCAGCCCCACTCTTTATCAAAAGAGTGTAACCCAAGTGGTCGATCCGTTTTCATCCTCGGTCAATCCCACTCTCCCGTTAGAGGGTGAAACCAAAGTGGTCAATCCGGTTCCACCATCGATTGATCCCACTCCTCCCTTGACGAGTGCCAAAGTGACTGATCCAGTCCCTTCCTCAGTTAGTGCCACCCTTCATCTGAGGAGTGCCAAAGTGGTTTCTCCAGTTACATCATCGATCAATCCCACTCTTCTATTGAGGAGTGCCAAAGTGAATGATTTAGTCCCTTCCTCAGTCAGTCCCACCCTTCATTCGAAGAGTGCCAAAGTGGTTGTTCCAGTTACATCATCGATCAATCCTGCTCTTCCTCTGAAGAGTGCCAACGTGGTTGATTTGACCCCATCATCGGTCGATCCCACTCTCCCTCTAGAGAATAAACCCGATACTACCCACATTTTTCTCGTTGATACAGAATCTACCGTGCCCAGGGGCATTCCTCCTTCTCTTGCGAAAACCCCTCCAAGTAATGAGGCCATCCTTTTTGATTGGGGTGCGCTAACTGGACCTCATATTCCCTCTCACATTCCTTTCCAGATTATAGTATAGGTTTGTGGTCGGGATGTTCCTCAAACGCTGATAGATGAAGGTGCGTCCATTAGTATTTTGTCCTCTGTTGCTTGGCATGCTTTGGGTTGTCCTCAGCTTGTGCCAGTTACACAGAATCTGTTAGCTTTTAACAGAAGAACCAGTCAAACTTTAGGGACCCTTCCTCAATTTCCCGTAACTTTGGGAGGGAAAACTGTCTTTATTGATGTCATGGTAGTCCGAGACCCCTTGGATTTCTCTTTACTCCTTGGGAAGGATTATGTCTATGTCATGAAAGCTATTGTGTCCACTCTTTTTTGTATGATATCTTTCCCCCACGACGGAAGAATTGTGACTATTGATCAACTTTCATTCATCGGTCCTGACTGGATTACCTCCCTAAATGTTTCTTATATGCAGACAGTATCGCCCCCGCTTCATGTTAATTATGTGGCATTATCTCCCATTACTTCAACTTCAGATGACTTGGATCTGGTAGTTGACATGGTGATATCTTCGGTAGGATTATTGGAGCCTGATCTCCTTACCCCTGTCGCGGCCCTCGACATGTGTTCCTTCCAGATCATTCTTCTTCCATCCAGTGAAGATCTCTTGGAAGCCATGACCGAGTTTTGTCCCTTGACATGGTGTCCTTCCATAGAATTATCCTCTTAGATGCCATGATCAAGAAGAAGCCACGAGCATAGTTTCTCTTCTCTGTGGCAAGCTCGTTAAAAAATGAAAGAGAGGCCTTGAGCATAGTTTTCTTCTCTGTAGCAAGCTCGTTAAAAAATGAAACAAAAATCTAGGGATTGAACCTAGAACCTTGAGCATAGTTCTTTTCTTGTGTCAAGCTTGTTAAAAAATGAAACAATCACCTCTCCTTTCAAGTTGAGTCTTTTTCCATATCTCGTAGATGTCGAGTCAAGTCTTTCGTTAGGTCTCATTTTTGAACCTTGATTTCATCCACTTGTATCCTTTTTCTCCATCTAGCACAGAAATTGGTGACAACCTCAAAGTCGGTGAATGAATTAAATCTTGGGGGGAATGTCTCTAGCCTTTGATGATCATTCTGGAATCAAGCCACTAGCTTTCAAGATGGGGGCAGAGTACCGAGCTTAGTCTTTGTTCTTTCTCGCGCTCGTAAAAATGTGAGAATGTAACTGAGCAACCTTTATCTCTTTTTTGGGCTCACATGGATATACAAAAAAGGAACCCCCTGGAGTCTTCTTTAAGCTCTTTTCAGACTCTCTAAATGTGAAAAGATTGTCAAGTGATCTTGCTTCCTTTCCCACTCGTTAAAAGGTTTGAAAGGGCATCTTTCGAGTGATAATTTATCTCTTTTTCAGCCTCGCGAGACTAACATTACGAAAAAGGACAACAATGGAGTCGTCTTTAAGTTCTCTTTCAAACTCTTTAAATATGAAAAACCACCGAGTTTACCTTCTCTGGACTTGTTAAACAATCATACATTAAAGGGCCCATATGGGACCGAACCATTACTTCTTCTAGTTCGCTAAACAAAGGAAGAGGGACTTACCGAAGGTGAGTTATATTGAGCATGTGTTACCCTCCTCGAGCTCATTAAATTACAAAGAGGTACTCATCTATTTGGATGGTGAAAAAATTGAAGGAAGCAAGCCAAGCCGTTTTTGAGAAAATTACCAGTAACTCTTAGAGTCGCCCTTGAACACGACACTTTGTCTTTGCACAGATCTTAATCTGATGAACCTCTACACTGAACCAATCCTCTGAGTTTTTCTTACTCCTTTGGGTCACCCGAAGAAATTCACAGTACACACTTCATCATCATGTTTTGGTCCATGTCATGTTTCTGTTGTTGTGCCTCAGTGTTTAAGGGAAGTATCCACCTCGAGAGTCAACCATCACAAATATCTTGTTTCAATACCTGTGTCAGTCTATGTTCATTTGATCTACCAATTTACATCTCTATGTCAATTTCATGTCGTTTATGGGGGATACATCAAGGCCCTCCTGCGATGAGTCTATTCCTGTCGACTTCAACACATTATCTGGGAACTAGACTTAGAAACCAGTTAGTACCTTGGGACCTGCATGCCTCAATGGAAGGACTCCTCGCATATGACAGTGGGTTTACATCATTGACCTCTGATCGGATGATTCCATGAATGTTCGACTTCATCTCATCTATTGACATTCGTTGGAATGTACTAGGGTACCTTGGGAATCATTGGCATCAATGATGATTTCCCTCGCGCTTGTTAATGGTTTACATCATTGACCGATAATCAAGTGGTTTTTTCCATGTTCGACATCAGGACATCTATCCACATGGTTAGATTCATACTACATCAGGATCGATAAGAAGACCCTAGGTTGAGTCATCACTCTTATATGTACTTTGCCCAGGTTGTGAAGGAGTGTCTTTTGAACAATGACACATATACTGTTACATAGATCCACTTTGTATTGGTCCTGGCTATGTCTTGTCATCTCATAGATCCACTGTGTATTCTTCGTGGCTACAATCAGTTCAGGTCATAGGAGTATAGATCCACATGGTGGCTATACCTTTTATCAATATAATTATGGATTCGCAGTGTATTTTATGGTGGCCATATCTTGCAAGTCTTTATCACCCAAGCATAGGTATCCCTACCTTGGGTTTGAAACATGCATAATATTTGTTGGATGTTTGTGTGCAGCTTCTATCAAGTTCTTTGCGTCTATACCCTTTCTTAAAAAAGTCTACAAAGTACTTCAGTCATCATGTCTTCTAACTTCGTACTTTGGGGGGCAATCTGTTACACCTCAAAATTACTCACTTTGATAGTATCGCAAGTGTCGTCATTACAAGTGTTGTAAGTGTCGCATCTTGTCTACAAATGTCCCATCTTGATCACAAGTGTTATAAGTGTTGCTAACATCATACTACCTTCTTTCCTATGTCATGCCTCCAACGACATGACATGGACACTTAGGACACCTCAAAGACTAGTTTTGAAGAGGAGGAATCAGTCTACTAGAAGTACAAGCCTTTTGCCACTGAAAGAACCACTCAAAAATGGGTTTTGGAGGGGAGTGCTCCCCTATCACTGTTAGGGAGCACTGGTGCTCCCTGGCCTTCTTTGGGGGAGCATTATAATGCTCCGGTGCCCCTTTTGGGAAAGTGATACCTTTTCTGGGAGAAATTTGGTTTGTTGAGAAGAATGAGGGAAAGATCCCCTCAATATTTGAAGGTGGTTGGATCTGAATATGATCTCAAGGCATGATCTTAGGGAAGATCCTCAACTGAAGGAGAGAAATCTTCAACTTATCCCAAATATCTCTCAAGTGGTTGGGTCTTTCCAAGATTATATAAAGAGGCTTTCTCATGGTGAAAGGGGGAGAAAGGATTGGAGGTATGAAACCTATGATCTCATAGGCAACATACAGTACAGGAAGAGAGACATTGCAATAGCATCTAACTTATGATCTCATGAGGGAGATGTCATTTGAAGCATCAACATCTTGTATGTGGGTTATTTAAGAAAGGGTCTGGACAAGGAGATCTTGGTGAAGTTGTTGCACTCACATCTATGGTTGTAATTATTCTTCATTGTTGTTCTCATTAATATAACATGCTTGCCCTCTTTCTTTCAAGTCTGTGTTCGATCTCACATAAACTTGTCTCTAGTAGATAGATCTGTTTTTGAGCTAATCCCAGTAGAGTAGGAGGCTGGTTGTATCTTTGTTTGTCTCCAGGGCTCATTGAGGATTTTAGGATTGAAGCTCAACTTGGACCGTGCAGGGACAAAATGCCATTAAAAAGGTACTTCTTTTCTCCTTCCTCTTCATACATTAGCTTATCTAGATCTAAAAGGATGTCAGTGTCCACGTTAAGCATTTTTCTGTCTTGGTCTTAGGAGTCTAGGGACCTCGAGAGAATCCATTTGTCCACAAGGGGATTTCCCTTCAACGGTTATTACTCGAGGAGGCGCTGCTACAGAAGAGGATAAAATGACCCAGGAAAAGATCGCAGAAAACTCAGGTATCAAGAAAGTTGCGGAGAGGACTCAAGCTTTTGATGTGAAGAAAGAAAGGCAAATATTTGAAGAGGCCAAGAAATAATTCAATGTAGATCAAGGGTCTTCTTAAAAAACATAACCAAAAATAAGAGAATATGGAATGCCTCACGCATTCAATCCATCTGCTTCGCCTAGAGAGGGAAAAGAGGTAAGTAAAATTGTCAGTTTCTTATATATGTTTATAGAACTGCTTAAATATGGGAAAGCCATACAAGAACTGCAAAGCTTGGTGAAACAATATGAGCTAGGAAAGATAGACCCCTTACTGAATAGGGCAGTACACCAGAATTGTAAGAAGAGAAGGACAAATAAAGAATTACACCTGAATGCTCAGATAGGAGAATATGATATAGAGTATGTGGTCCTTGACTTAGGGTCGGAGGTCAATGTCATGAAAAAGAAAACCTGGGAATTAATGGGAAAATGAAGCTGATATATTCCCCTATTAGACTTCGCATGGCTAATCAACAAGCTATTAGCCCATTTGGACGATTGGAGCATGTCCCTGTGGACATCGATGGAGTTAGAACCTTTGCAGATTTTGAGGTAATTGAAATTGTTGATGACAACTTCCCTTACCCTGCATTGTTAGGAATCGATTGGGCCTTCAAAAATTCTACTGTTGTTGATATAAAGAAGAGGCACATGACAATTGAAAGACATGGAATTAGGTTCATTGCCCCTTTAGATCCATATGAGGGCCCTCAATACACAGAGCCTATTAGAGAATAAGACCACGTGTATGAACTGGAAAACATCTACCAACTAACAGCCAGACAGTAGGATTACTTCAATCCTACAGCTGATGGGAATCTGAGCTGGTGAAGCGAAAACGCATGTTCATCAGACTTAGAAGAAGCACTGGAGAACTGGTAGAACTAGATGTATGAAGTCTCTACCAAAAGATGTGCTAGACTAACCAAATAGGTTCGCTGGATCGGCACAACGAAGAGTAACTTACCCACATTTGATGGGCTTAACCCTTTAGAAAACTTCTTATCAGAGTTTGAAACAAGTGTACCAACACAACAAAGGTTGTTGGCAATGGATGAGGCCATGAAAGACACACTAGCAAGATGGTGGGGGATGCACAAAAGAAACATCACAGACTAGACACAATGTCAAACTTTGATGACAACGTGGTTCTCAGCACAAGCATTAAGCTGTGAAGTGAGGTATACAGGTCGAAGTTTCAAAAAGGACCATGTGTGAAGCTGTGAAGAGAAGAGTGACATTCCTCGAGAACAATTGGTGCACCAATTCATTAACACGTTGGACACGATTCGTATCAGCTGGTACCTTCAAGCAGAGTTGCACCTTGTCATTTCAGATTGGGAAGGTATGGTTCACAATTTTGTAACCACATTTTTGTTTGAAAGTGAATTTCTTTCAATAGACCATGCATTATATATTATGATATAAAGGGTATTCGAAGAGGCATATAGCCTCCCTCTGGAACAATAAGAGGACGAATGGACTACACCATTCCAGAAATTACAAGGATGTTACAACATCAATGCCGACGATGATGAGTATCCCAGGAAGGTAAACATTACTGAGACAGAAGGCCAAAGAGATGTGGAGGGACCAGGAATTGAGTTGCCTTTCATAGGAAAACCGATCAAAATAAAGAAAGTCAATATTGGGACAGAGGAGACACCAAAGCTTGCCAATGTCAGAGATTACTGGGATTCTGCTACCATTAACAAGATTACAGAGTTGTTGCACGAATATCAGGACTTGTTCCCGACCAAGTTCACTGATATGAAGGGTATCAAAGGACCCATTGGAGAGATGAGAATATCTTTGAAACCATATGTGAAGCCATTCAAGCAAATACCCTACAGGTTGAACCTGAAATACAAGGAAACAATGAAGATTGAGCTCGACAGAATGCTAGAAGTAGGGATTATTGAACCTGTCGAATAATCAGAGTGGATCAACCCTATGGTAGTGCAAGACAAGAAGAACCAAGGTGAGATCAGGATATGTGTGGACCTCAGGAAGATGAATGATGCTTGTTTGCATGACCCTTTCCCTACACCATTCACAAATGAAGTATTAGACAACGTGGGAGGCCAGGAGGTATATTCTTTTACAGATGGATTTTCAGGATACCATCAGATCTGGATTTCCAAGGAGGATCGCCACAAGACCATGTTTTCTACCGAGTGGGGATCCTACCAATATACAGTAATTCCATTTGGACTGAAGAACGCCCCAGCCATCTTTTCCAGGGAGGTGGTCGAAGCGTTCAAAGAATTTCTGCATAAATTTTTAGAAGCATATTTTGATGACTGGACTGTGTTTAGTTGGTTGAAAAACCATATTGAATGTTTAAGGCTAATGTTGGATAAATGCAGGCAATGTCAAATTGCTTTAAATCTAAATAAGTGCATCTTATTCTCACCATTTGGAGTACTATTAGGCCATATTGTATGCAAGCAAGGATTGTTGGTTGATCCATCAAAGATTACAATTATAGTTGATTTACCACTACCTACTTCAGTCAAACAACTGCGCACTGCGCTAGGCCATACTAGATATTACAAGAAATTTATCAAAGGCTATGCCCAAATTACAGCACCGATGGAGAAGCTATTAAAGGACTATCAGTTTGGCAGGACAGATGAATGCCAGCAGAGCTTCAACACACTGGAACAGAAGATGGTCACTGCGCCCATTTTGGTCTTCCTAGATTGGAACAAGAAGTTTCATGTGCATGTTGATGCGTCTTCTATTGCATTAGGAGTAGTACTGGATCAACCTGGAGAAGGGGACATTGATCATCCATTAGCATTTCCAGCAGGAAGCTATCTACAGCTGAGATTAACTACACCACTACAGAGAGAGAAGGTTTATACATGGTGTATGCGCTGCAAAAATTCCGCCACTACTTATTGGGAGGACACTTTAAAATGTTTACTGATCACTCCGCGCTGAAGTACCTAGTCAACAAGCCAGTGTTGGGGGGGAGAATCTACAGATGGATTATGTTGTTTTAAGAATATGACTTTGAAATCATAGTTAAGCCAGGAAGAATGAACAAGGACCCTGACCACTTGTCGAGGTTGGAACATGGTGAAGAACCCACTAGCTTAGAGGACACATTGTCATATGCACAACTTCTCACCATTAGAAAGATTGATGACCACTTCACAGACATAGTCCAGTTCCTATCAACAGGAAGGGATCTAAGTGAGTATACAATTCCTCAGAAGAAACAACTAGTGGTGTGCGCTATAGACTTTTCATTGATCGCTGGTCATATGTAAAAAATGGGACCTGATGAGATACTAAGAAGGTGTTTATGGACACAGAGTGACCACTAATCCTTGTAGAATCTCATGAGGGAATCAAAGGAGGAAATTATGCAGGGAAAGCAATTGTGCAGAAGGTTCTGCGAGCTGACCTATGGTGGCCTACCTTACACAGAGATGCTAAAGAATATGCTAGAGCATGTGATGTATGGCAGAGAGTTGGAAAACCATCCCGAAGAGATGAAATGCCATTAGCACCATAGTTGACCCTACAAGAATTTGAAAAGCGGGCCATTGACTTCGTGGGACCTATAAACCCACCAGGGAAGCGCACAAGAGCAAGGTACATCATTACTGTGATAGAATACTTAACCAGATGGGTTGAAGCCAGAGCAGTCAAGGACTGTAGTGTAACTATAGTTGTGCATTTTATATTTGATGACATAATAACCAGATTTGGATGCCCCAAGATCCTGATGAGCGATCAAGGCACACACTTAATCAATAAGATAGTTGAAGCTCTGAATGAAGAGTTTGCAGTCCACCATCCACAAGAAAATGGGACAATTGAATCATTCAACAAAATCTTGGAGACAACATTGACGAAGATTTGCAGTGTGAACAGGGATGATTGGGATTTAAGAGTACCTGCAGTACTATGGGCCTATAGAACCACTTGCAAGAAATTAACAATGCAGACCCCCTTCAATTGGTTTATGGTCTTGAAGCTATCGTCTCGATGGAATATTTGGTACCAAGCTTAAGGATTGATGCATTCACAGACATGGATGACACTAGCATTGTTCACAAAAGTCTTTCACAATTGGCTCAACTGGAAGAAGACATATTCATTGCAGGATTCCATCAACAAGTTCAGAAGGAGAGAGAGAAATCCTACCATGATAGGCACATCAAGAAAAAGGCATTCAAGCAAGGTGACTTAGTGTTGATGTATGATAGTAAGTTTATCAAAAACCATGGAAAGTTCAGAACACATTGGCTCAGACCATATGAGATCACCTATGTCACGAAAGGAGGAGTTGCACAGCTGAAGACATTGAATGGAGAATGGAAAGAAGGATCAGTGAATGGGATTCAGCTGAAGTTGTACTATGACAACCAGTTGCCTCACAACTCTAAGTAAAGACCAGAAGAAAAGGTTCTAGGTACCAGGTGCAGTTGAAACTAGGTACCAGACACAGAAAAGATAGTCTGCACAGGGATGGAAAGGAGGCACAAAGCAGAAAGAAAAGGCTGCATTGCGCATTCCATGTCGAAGCAACACAGAGGAACCAGATCCGAAGTGCCTTGGGATGAGTCACAGGTGAGTGTTGGGGGCATGTTGACCCTTGGTTATGGAAGGAAGTGAAGTACAAGGAAGAAAAGGTAAAAAGCGAGCTTCGTGGGAGACATACTGACTGTCACTGGGTCGAAGTAAGCAAAAGAGAAGAAAAGATGGAGCGAAGTGGGGAAAAGAAAGCCGTTGGATGAGGAGATTGAGGATGATAGATCAGCAAGAAATATGGATCGAGAACGACTCAGGAAGTGGAAAAAACCACCATTGGATGCTTTGGGGCACCATGTGAGAAGGAAGGAAAGACAGGCTGGCAAAGCCCCCAAAAAAAGAGTCAAGTTGACCTAGGGTTGTAGACACCTAGGGTTTTGGTATTTTAGGATTTTGGCACCGAGGTTTCGGCCTAAGGCTGTCGATGAATGATTGTAATGTATAAATAAAGGTCAAGAGGACCTGGGTTGGGTTGTTGTTAATTTTGTGATATTGTTCATGTTATATTGAGTATTCAATATAGCTCTATGGAGAGAGAGGTTTTCATTGTAAGATCTTTAGTTGTGTGCAAAGGTCAAGTCCTGCAGCTGGGTGCACAGGAAGGGGAGAGAAAGAGAAAGAAGAAAGGAGATCTGATAGCTAAGAGCATAGACAAGAATTGTATGCTATTCCTTAATAAATCATAAGCACAGTTATGTGGACGTAGCCCTAGAGAGAGGGTGAACCACGTATACCTTGTGTTGTGGATGTGTGATTGATGCTTTGGTCTCTGTTGTTGTTATATTGTTATTTACATTGCTGTGTGAGATCAGATCTATAACTGCGCAGGATAGATCTAGCTTGATAAGTGTTAGATGCATATTATGTTTTTGTTCTACTAGATCCACTTGATATTCCCCTGGTGTTATTGAACTAATCGGTAGGTGCAGACACTAACTGATCTCCCTAGATCCACCTAGATCTAGAACACAACAGGACAGAACATGACGCTTTCCTTAAGTTTTAGATATTGAATTTACTAACTAAAGAGGGATGAGTGACATACCGTTTAAATGTCACTTCCTCTCGCCATCGCCATCCCAGCTCCATTCCAACGCTCATACAATGATGAACCTGCAAAAGAACACTACCAACTGAAGTGATAGTAATAGCATAAACTCAATATAAACCTATGTATGTGATCAAGGAATCATACAATAAAACATAACAAGCTTTATAGGAAAGAATCATATTTTTGTATCATATTAAATGTGAAAGAGAGATTACAACCATGGCCTTGATGTCATAAGGTCCCTTCCAACTATCCTTTGTTCCCCACACACTTCTTGCTCCAAGGATTCTGAGACCATGGATCTGATAGCTACTCACAATCTATCTTGACAAAGCAAATCTCAAAGCCACTCTAACTAAGCTAATAATTCCAAGCCAACCAAAGTTAACTTTATCCATGAGAACTCCTCTCCTTTTATAAGTTGAAGAGGATAAGGTGAGGGGGTTAGGATGATCCCACTAAATCATGAAAGCGAGTAAGATCCAAACCATTCGGATGCCACCTCACCATAGAAGTTTCTCCTTCTAGAAGATTCGAGAAAACACTTGTTTTTCCCACGTGTAGGCATTCTCGCACCCTGCCTATAGAGAAACCTGTGAACATATCACACCCTAGCTATGGTGCAACTTGCGAGAATCAGGAATTCTCGCACCATGCCTATATAGCAACCTGTGAACTTCCTTTTTTACAGTGTTTTTACAAGGGAAAATGCAACTTCTTTTCTCAGGAAAAGTTCTTCTCCCTTCTTTCTTCAGGAACTCAAGCCACTAACCCCTCTGAAGGCAACAAATAGGTTTACATAATTAACGGTCATAGGGATGACGAAAATAATGTGTAACAGAGAGCCCCCCAAAGTATGAAGTTAGAACAGAGTGATAGCTGAAATACTTTGTCGAGTGTGTGTAGGGAACAAGAAACAGTCGGTCGGAAACCTACCAACAAACAAAGAAATATAGTACAATAATATATAATCACTGAGGTAGGCATTCCCATACTCAGAATACAAATGACTCAAATCATAAATGCCAACATGCGAAGATCCATGTCAAGTAAGACAGGTCATGGCCACCAAACATACACTGTGGATCCATGCCAATATGACTCAAATATGAACATAGCCACCAAAAATACACTGTGGATCTATGTGTTAAAGACTCAAATTTGAACATAGCCGCCAGACATACAATGTGGATCTATGCAACAATACACTGAATATACTCCAACGCAACCTGGATCTGTCAGAAAAATATCTAGGGTCTTCATCGCTATCACTCTATAGTACGAATCTAACCATGCGAATACATGTGTTGAAGTTGAACATGGTAGAAACCACTTGATTACCGATCATTAGTGTATACCGTTAACAAGTGCGAGGTAAATCATCATTAATGTCAATGACTCCCAAGGTACACTATTACAATTCAACGAATGCGAATAAATGAGCTGAAGTCGAACACTCGGTGGAATCTCCCGATCAGGGGTCAATAATGAAAACCCACTGTCGAAAGAGAGGAAACCTGCCATTGAGGCATGCAAGTTCCAAGGTACCAATTGGTCTCTAAGTCTAATTCCTATATAATGAGTTGAAGTTGACAGGAAAAGACTCATCACAGGAGGGCCTTAATGTATCCCACATCAATGACACGAAACAAGTAACAAGATTTGATGTAGGTAAAAGTAACAAGTGATTCAGGACTGACTAAAGGATGGCCGATGCAATAGAAGGCTTGAAGACTGCAAAAATGGCCAACACAACAGAAGGATTTTCGAGTTGAACTTTATTTTGAACATATTAACAACACAACAATTGTCTTGGAAACACTGACTCAAAAACAGGGATCAAAGACCAATTTGTAATCTTATAAAGGAGTATGATCAAGAGACAAGTGGATTTTCCAACCTAGACACAAAGCGAGTGAAAGGGTGTCATGTTCAAAAGTGACTCTTCCACAGAATACAGGTTTAGACACAATTCTTTCCCAATTTTTTCCCCCACCATTTTTGGCGAGTACCTCTTTATTTTTACGCAAGCTTGAGGAGGATAACATATGCTTGTAATGTAAGCTCATCCTTCGGACAAGTCCCTCGAAGTATGTTTAATGAACCCTAGGAAGGAGTGGTTCGGTCTCGTATGGACCTATTGATGTTTGTTTAATGAGTCCAAAGATAGAAAACTCGAAGGTTTTTCATGATTATAGAGTCTAGAAAAACACTTAAAAGAGAACTCTCTCAGTTCCTTTTTCGTAAAGTAGTCTAATGAGACCGAAAAAGAGATAAATTATCACTCAACAGACATTTTCTTCAAATACTTTAACAAGCGTGAAAAGAACAAGATCGCTCGGCAATCTTTTCATGTTTAGAGAGTCTAAAAAGAGCTTAAAGGGAACTCCAGGGGGTTCCTTTTTTGTATAACCTTTACGAGTCCGAAAAAGTGATAAAAGTATACTCGGTTGCATTCTCATGTATTTACGAGCATGAGAAATAACAAAGACTAATATCGTTAACTTATTCTCATGTATTTACGAGCATGAGAAAGAACAAAGACTAAGCTCATTAACTTATTCTCATGTATTTAAAAGCATGAGAAAGAACAAAGACTAAGCTCGGGACTATTTTCATTTTTACGCAAGCTTTAAAACAAAACAAAACTATGCTTGGAATAGATTTTAATTTTTACACAATCTTAAAAACTAAACAAAACTATGCTTGGACCTAGTTTCATTTTTACACAAGCTTGAATTAAAAAGAAAAATCCAAGGGGTATTGGACTACCATGACGTCAATAAAGACAGTTTTCCCTCCCAGAGTTACAGGAAACTGAGGAAGGGTCCCTAAAGGTTGACTGGTTCTTCTGTTAAAAGATAACGGATTCTGTGTAACCGGTGCAAGGGAAGGACAACCCAAAGATTGCCAAGCAATAGAGGACAAAATACTAACAGACGAACCTTCATCTATCAATGTTTGAGGAACGTACCGACCACAAACCTGTACTGTAATCTGGAAAGGAATGTAAGAGGGAAGATGAGGTCCAGTTAGCACACCCCAATCAAAATGGATGGCCTCATAACTTGAAGGGGGTTCCACGGGAGAAGGAGGAATACCCCTCGACACGACAGAGTCTATATCAATGAGAAAAATGTGGGCAGTATCGGGTTTACTCTCGAGCGGGAGAGTAGGATCGATTGATGGAGAGATCAGATCGACCACTTGGGTTTCATTCTCTAGGGGGAGAATGGGGTCGATAGGTGGAAATGGATCGACCACTTGGGTTTCACTCTCTGAGGGGAGAGTGGGATTGACCGAGAATGGTATCGGATCAACCACTTTGTCAACTAGTTCAACTAAGGACGTGACTAGATTGACGACATGATCAACCAGATTGACCGGTGAAGGGACTGGAGTGATCATTCCATCAACTATGGGAGTATTGAGAGAAATCTTATGGTAAGCAACTGGAAGTTGAGGTTGTGAAACAGTCATGTCTTCCAGTAATTTTGAGGCTTTGTCCATATGAGGACAAAGGTGAGTGATATGACTCCCTTTGCATAACATACACGGGAACTTGACTCTACTTTTCTTCTTCCCAACCGTATCATGACTAGTTGATGGTGGCTTGTTAGCATGTTGTTCAGAGGCTAACAACGTGGGTTGGCGAGGATGTGTAGACCATACTTATATAACCTTGGATAGACCAGGGAAATCCTTAAGAAGATGGCTACCCTTACAAATCCTGCAAGGGTACTTGGGCTTACAAGGTGTTTGGGTGATCTTGACATCATCAACACACCCAGCACGATTAACAGTAACTGGTTGTTTTCCAACATGTGTAACATTGGTTGGAGGTTTTGACCCTTGTTTATCTTTCTTCTCCTTAATCTTTCTTTTTTTCTTCTTCTTATTCACTAGGTTACTAGCTTCAAAACTTTCACTTGACGAAGAAGATGAAATAGAAGGAGACCTCACAAGTGAAGAAGGTGAAGAAGATCTTACTGGTGAAGACAGTGAAGGATCAATATGAGGTTGATGCTCTTGGGGGAAGTGCTTACGACCGAAGCACTTACTGCATTTGGTATTACCTGAGTGGAAAACAACCATACTGGTAATCCAATTGTGAGACCTGGAAGGCTCAAAGTAGCGATGTGAGGAGGACCAATGTTTCCATAAGAAGGAAAAACAAAAGGTTCCCCTGGAGCAGGGTTTCCTTCATTGGTCATTTTAGGAACTAACACCATTAAAAATCCAATCTAGAGTCCACTAGGGAGAACAAACAACACACGCTAAAAATCTAGTAAGCAAGTAAGCAAACAAAACCTTCTCACAATGAGCACACTAGTTGGTGATGAAATCCAATGTTGTGAGAACAAAGTAAGAAGGGGCTAAGAGAGAGAGGGTGGAAAAGTTACGTTGACGACTTTCTTAACGGACTTACACCCTGGTGCAAGCTCCCACACATAATCATGGGTATACCCTCCAAGGAGCCTGAGTGAGTTTGGCCAACGTCGATTCTAGGTACTGTGAAGACTTGCCCCTCCATAATCACCTTGTGTAAAGACCCTAAGAAGATAGGCCACTAAGGTTACCACCGACAACAATAAATCTTGGGGGGATAGTTGATAGTTCGATCCACATGCAAGGGCAGGGTATCTAGCCCGAAATCAACTCGAGAGGCTTCCACTCATCATTGTGGGTATACGTCCAAGTGACCCCCGTAATACGTGCATTCTCTACACTGATATCAACAAAGAAGGGTGAGTAACTTTGTCAATATCAATGTGACCTCGGGTTTGACCCTTGTGTGAGAAGGGCTTCCCAGGAAAAAATGTAGTAGGTGGATTTAACTCTCCCTATCACAAGATACTATGTTTGTTTGCAGCTTTGGAAAGTTATCTTTCACACCTATTCCAAAGCCCTACAACTAATCTAATGTAGGTTTGCTACCAAAAAATATAAAAATGTCTAATCAATTTTTATAAGCGCTTTATTTTATGGCTGTTGTTACTCAA
>JASDQU010258989.1:18224-30845 GCA_032191745.1 Picea mariana | reverse complement strand
CTCAAAATCAGATCTATTTACATTTTCATCTTCGTTCTCCAAATCTATATTTGTACATTCAAAATCATTTTTACACTGCAAAAAATCTTCTATTTGATCATTATTACCAAACAGTTGCCAGTACCTGATATTGTCGGGAACAGTTGGTCTGCATTTCACCTCAACAGTGTATGGACGAGTCGAGTGAAAAGGAATCTTACAGGTGGCTGCTGACGTAGCCAATCCATCCACCAGGATGTTTTGTCCCCTCGGCATTACCTGCAAGTCAACTTCAGTAAAAAATCTCAAGGCATCAAGAACAACGTTCCTATAAGCTCTAAGACGTGGGTGTTTCGCAGCGTACTCACCTTTGATTTGCTTGATTATCAATTCAGAGTCACCTCTTACCATAATCTATTAGCACCGACTTTTTTCAACAGCTTCAGACCGAGCATCAAGGCTTCATACTCAGAAATATTGTTAGTGCATTGGAAATTTAATTTGTAAGAATGGTTTTCTGAATGCCTGTTTCTGTGGTTATGCAGCCAGACTCCTGCTCTAGCTCCTTCTTTGCTTACTGATCCATCAAAATCCATGCTCTAGAAATCAATAGGTAATTCTTCTGTTATCACGTTCTTCGTCCTTGCTACCTCGATGATTTCTTGGCCATCATCTTGACTAGATGTATCTTCCACTAGCTGAGTATCTTTTTCTCCCGTGTCACCATCATTGTACAAGATAAACGAATCTAAATTGGAATGCGCAGAGTAGAGGGGATAGTTGTGCTGTTTTTCTTGGATACTGACCATGTACTTCATCAATGTTTCTCTGTATAGCCTTCTTTGTTGCCCAAAAACTGGGATAGTGGCATAAGACATATATAGCTACAGGGTTTCTTTCAACTTAGCCCCCAAAGACCGGGATAGCAACATTCCATACTTCGACGGGATGTCTGCAACTACCACATCCATTACCATGCTCTTCATAGGAATCTGAACCAAGGTGATGCATAGGTCCTTGATCAAACCAATACATCTAACTTTACTGGAGTCAAATGAGTGTAAATCCTTGTAAGGTCTGGTGACCTCCAGTCCCAGTTTCTCCATTACTGCTTTAGGCATCAGATTGTGGGAAGCACTCGAATCCAGCATAGTGTTATGCAATATTAGGTCATGTATGTTTATACTGATGTAAAAAGGAGCAACCTCCCCAGTATCCTCTCGACCATCTACTTCAGGTCCGAAAAGAAGTTCGGGTTGATCATTAGTAAGGTTCATAATGTCTGAATGATTTGTTGATCCAATGGTTAAGGCCTTCGTGCCTATGTCAGGTTCAATGGTCAGTGCTTTGATCACCTGTGAATGATAAACGTCTTTGTTCATCAACTCTGAATGTGGGCTGGGAATTTTTACTTTGGCTAATTCCCCCTCAAGGCTAAAGGGTGTAGGAGCTTTGCTTTAGCTCATCAACTCTGGTTTATCCACCACGCTCTTCTGGCCAGAAGGAATTGGTGGATTAACAGGTGAAACCTCAGGCTGTGATGATCTTTTCAGAATAGTAATGTTTTTATTCACAGGAACTTCGACAGTACACTTCTCAGGAATCTTCTCGGCAGTACTCGTCTCAGGAATCTTCTCGGAAGTACTCGTCTCAAGAATCTTCTTGGCAGTACTCGTCTCAGGAATATTCTTGACAGATGGCTCCGAGGTCTCCTTGGTTTCGATCACCTTCTTCGTTTCAATCATCTTTTTTGGGGAACTCCCTTCTGTCTTTTTACTCTGTAAATTATACTGTCGGTGTACCTCCAAAATTGCATTTTCGAATGCCTGTTTTTTTGCATCTTTGGCTTCTTCACTTACCTTTGTTTGATTGAGAAGAAAAATTTATTGCTCTTCTTGGGTAAGGAAAATAGCTTCATTGTTGTGAATGCCCATGAGATTTATGTGAGTATCCTTTAGTTCTTCGACTACTTCCTCCCCTTCATCAGCATAATTTTCTTGCAGGGGAGGTTTGATCTGTTGATCTGGACCCCTTTTCTCTCTTTGATCCCTAGGATCTCTCTGTCTGATTTGAGGAGGGTTTCTCCTAAAATTAGGGTTCTGAACCTGAGGAGCTGTTGGATTTTCTCTTGGAGAATTTCTGTCTGACAAAGTAAGTCTTTCCATCATTCTTTCCACTGCTCTGGCCAAAGAATCCAATTTGGAATCTGAGGACGATGTGGAAGGTTATTCTTTAATAGTGACTCTCCTCTCTGACCTCTGACGTGCCCTTTTTTCCAACAAATTGGCCTCCACACTTATAACACTTTTCTGCATGTCTTCCAGGGTGGTAGAATTTCTTTCCCTTAGTTGGTATGACATGTCAGCGTCAAAACCATTGGGGAATTTTATTAATGCCAAACCCTACAGAGGTTTGATTTCAGATGGGATTGCGTTGTACAGGTTATTGAAATGAGTGCAATAATCTTGCACTATCTCGCCTTGATTTCTTCTAATATTTTCATATTCCGACAAAATTTGCAGAGGGTTTTTCTTTACCTCCCATCTGTTTAGAAAAATCCTTTGGAGTGTTGTAAGGTCAAGGACTGAGGTGGCATGCAACCCTTTGTACCATTTTTTAACGTCACCTGTCAAACTTTGGGCAAACAATCTCATTTGAATGTCAACTTCATCTACTTCATGTAGATCATAATAATCATTCATCTTATCTACATGCTATTGTGCGTTCAAAGGTCCTGTTGCATCGAACTGTGGAAGTCTCGTTTGATAGTCTTGGGGCATGGCATGTAGAGGCTCCGCCAACACCAACGGAGCATATCGAGCTGCCATGATGGGTGCAGGAGGTGGGATGACAACCTGGATGATCGGCGAGGTAGTGACTGAAGAAGAGGACGAGGAAGGACTGGATAGTATCGAGGGTGTGATTTGTTGTTTAGCAGTGGGAGACAGAACTTCGGAGGTTCAGGGTTGTAATATGGTTGGGTCGAAAATGATTTCAGTCACAAAACTATCAGACCATGTTCTCACTAGCCTTTGTTGTGGAAAGGTATCAAGGTCAGGGTTTTGAGAGGTAACAGGTTCCCCTAAAAAAGAAAGGGACTTATGCAAGGGAGTATGACTCACTGAGCCTTCAACTATGGCTTTTTTCCTGAGCAATTGTTCGGGGTTAGCTGTCACTATCGCAGGTTCTGGGTCTAGATGAGATCGAGTATAAACTCTCTTGGGAGCCAGAATTCTTTTTGGTTTTTTTAATATATACTTTTTAGTTTTATGAGTTCGAAAATAATATATACAAAGYTTAATCAACCTCTAAACATTACTTTCTTCTCAAATTTGCAATATTCCAGGAACAAACTTCTTTTTAGGGAAAAGAAAACATGGAATTATAAATTTTTAGTTTTTTCCCCAGTATGGTYGCCACTATGTTAGCACTTGGTAAATTTCCTAGAGGTTGAACATAGAAGAAATCTACTAAGGTAACTTTATCCAACCACTTTTGAAGMTGGGATCTAGCCCTTCCAACCTCAKAGAGGGATCTCTCTATAAGATTTAGCTATGTTTCAAATATCAAATATTAGGCTAGGTAAATAAATGGTTCGGTTTTGTTGTCAAAGTATTTTTTTCAAATTGGTTGAGACAGTCTACACATCCATTGGGCTATGGGGTCTGTGTCTTAATAAATATGAGATACAAACCAGAAACGCAAAGGGAAAACTTTCACAGGGAGAGATAATATAATCACTGGATCTTTTAGTAGCTTAAATGATGATTAGTAGAAAATATGAGAAAGATAATTTCAATAAAGAAGCAGTTAAGAATTCCTTTATTGAAAACACCAGAAGAAAAACACTAAAATCTTTCGAGTCAGAAACAGGGTATACGAGATAAATCATGCAACGTTCGTTACTCTTAAAGATTAGATTTAGAAAACAAAATGATGACAAAGTGAGAATAACATTCAACTAAGAGAGAAAAACGTCACTAGTGAATACACGCAAGAATCCTGTAAAAGTGCCTCCTTTTTATTAATGGAAGATCTCTTCAAAAAGATTACAATATAATAGTGTCTGGGTGTGAAAATCAACAACCCTCAACACTTCCAAAGGTGAAGTATTTATAACTCAACCTACAAAATGTTCCTTTCATAAATGACCAGGACGTGCTAAATCTATTTTAGCCTAACTAATTTAACAAATTTCCTAAATCTAGGAACTGCTTGATGACTTGGTGTAACTGCACGTTGATTTCTGGGTAGACCATTGATGAAGCCTCTGCACGACCTCATCTGAATGGACGAATGACTGGACTTGAACAACTCATCTGTTAATTGATCAGATCATAGAGTTCCTCCCATATGAGATGACTAGGCACACTGACTTTGAGAAGTCTTCGATAGACTTCGTCCATTTCTGTATACTTGGCGAATGTAGGCTTGGTGAGGAAAATGTATCGAATCTCATGTTGGATGCTGATGTCCCACTGGAGGGAATCAAGGAATTCCTTACCAGTCATACTCTCTAGAATCCCTACAAACTTTGAACTATCCTTAGACACCTCAGCCAATCTCTTCTTGTAATCTGGAAGTGTCATCAGTTTATGATTAATAACCTTCAGACCAGGTAGGCCCTTCTTTTGGAGAGACTCAATCTTGCTGAAGAATCTTTGTACCCCTATGTCCATGGTCTGAACCTTTTCTTCCAGTTGAAGCATTAATCCTCTCTTGGTCAAAACTCTTTTGACCTCAAGGATGGTCTCTGTTCTGTCCTCGATCTTCATCTCTTCTATCTCTTCTCTGGTCTTAGAATTGAGGAACTTGATGATATCATTCGCTTGTGTTGGCATCTCCCCCAATTCTAATCTGATCTTCTCGATGGCCTATTTGCTCCTCTGGACCAATTCATTTTTCTCAAACATGATCTGGATCATTGGCCATATCTCATTCATGGACTTAGTGATGTCTATCCATACACTCTCCTTAACCTCGGCCAATGTCTTTCCTGCCACTATTTTTTTCCGGAGCTGTTGTAGCTCCTGCTTGAGCTGCTCTGTTACCTGCTTTTCCTTAGATAGGTTGGTATGGAAGGAAGATTTGAGTTCCTACAGGTTCTCAATCTCCTTTTTTAGCCTGTTGATCTCTATCTCCTACAGGTTCATCCTTTCCATGGACTCAGCCAAATCGATTGTCTTCTCCTGAGATGTCGATGGAGTCGTGGATGGGACTGTTGTTACTGACGTTGTGCTCACTCCTGCAATTGGGATAGCACTCAATGGAATGACTTCCATTGGCTTCAACTACTCTTTGTCTTTTAACATTTTCTCCATCTCAGCTTACATTTCTTTAAGCTGCGCGTTCTGCTCCATGAGCAGCTTTAGCATCTCGTCCTTTTCACCTTCTTTCTCTGCTATCTCCTTCGCCTGCGAGTCCTCTTTGGGTGGGAGTTTCAGTTGTTTCCTTAAGGATTCTATATCAACATTCTTATTCTTTATCATTTCTTCTGCTGCTTTGACATTTGAAGGGCCATAGCCGATCTTGAGGACCATCTCCTCCAAAGTTTTGATTCTATTGTCCTTTGCAAAGGGTGAAATATTCTCCATTTTGAGTTGTGTTTGAACATTGTTCAGGGACACCTGCAATTTGGCTGCAGAAGTGGAAGCATGCACCAATGTATATAAAACCATTTCTTTGATTTGCTTGTGCAGATCCATCTGATCAGCTGGGTGCACGTCCTTCGTCTGGAATTCAAAGGTGGCCCTCTTGTAGTCGATGATCACCTTGGGATCTAGTACATGTTCCTGGAGGAAGGCCATGTGCATTCTGCCCTTTTCTGTGTCGAATGCAAACATAATCCGATGCTGCGCAGTCGACGTTTACTTCCAAAACTGAGCGCAAGTATTGTTGGTAAGGGTCTGGTTCTTTTTCTTGATCAGATTGTACTTCTCAAATATGCTCAACTTGGGCCCAGTCTTGCTTGGTTGAGTGTCCAATGGGGAGTCTGTGGATTTTTTCAGTAATGCTGGGGTAATGTCCTTATAGAGGCTCGAATCGAAGGGTGGAATAACATACTTGGTCACTGTGGTAGGCGGGGTTTCTTTTTCCCCTGTCGGGCCAGGGACTGACAAAGTCTTAGGCCTCTTAGTGTGTAGCTAGAACTTTTCGGAAGATACCTCGGTGACAGGCGGAGATAAATCCTGCCTCGTCCTCTTATCTTTTGGGACCTGTGGTCGAGGGAAGCTATTGTTCCACTTTGATCAATGTGTTAGGCACCCACACTATTTGATTTGCAAATTTTTCCACCTCAGGCCTAGCTTCATGAACATAAGGGAAATTTTTGTTCTTCACCCTCATATCTGAGATGATCCCACCTAGATCATAATGCCATGGGAAGCTTAGTAAGAACTTCATTTCTCTCAGCATCCAGTCCACTTCTTCCCCGATGCCATGACTGTTGCAGATGAAGGAGCCAATCTGCCCCTTGATTCTAAGTTGCTGCTTTTTCTTCAAAGATACAAAATGGATATCATATGAATTCATAATCTGTCTTATATACTCTAAATAAAAGATTATGACATGAAAATACTTGGGTAGCTTATAAGGTGCCAACTCACACCCATATACTTTGATCTCGGTATGGTTTTGATATAGGTACCAATCCCCGGTCTTTGTGTTGTCCAAGAGGTGTAGGATCCTCTGAACGTCATCGTTTATTCGAGGCTTGGGCCTGCCACTTAGCATGCTTACCACAGGGTAGTAGAACAGATCGATGAATGCCTTGAAGCTATACTCTATGGAGTTGTGCTTCAATAAGGAGGTCCATGCTGTGACAGCCTGAGGTCTACCATCTGCATCCATCTTCTACATGGAAAATGCAAACTTATTTGCCTAGAAAAAAACAAACAAGTAGGCTAATATTGATGAATATCTGAACATGCCTTCCATGCTGAAATTCATGAATTGTTCATGAATATTGTCTGCCAAGAATGTGCTGAAATCAAACTGGGTGGTGGGCTTTTCATTAGTGGAGAAAATGGATAGAAAACCCAGAATGGGTTCATCTACCCACTGGTCAGAATAGTATTCTAATAAAGCACAAAGGGAAGAAATGACCTAGTTTCCCTTAGTGGAGAACATGGATGACGGGTAAGGGGGATTTGTGGAAGGGAATTGAGCGGATGTGGGAAGGAAAATCTCAAATATTTGAGCTCTTTGGGGAAAAGTCATTTTCTGATACAACTCTGTAAGGATTTCCAAGTTGAAAGGAGACACAGAGTCAGCTAAGGGGATTTGCATCATCTGGTCTATGGACTCGACCATGATGAGGAAAAGGATTTCTTCGGACAAGGAGACGACGACTCTTTTTTCAGGAATATAGTGGGCTTGACACTTAAGCGTGAACTTGGGAAAATGGTAGATCTGGGGAAAGAGGTAGAGAGGTAAATTGGACTCCCAGAGTCCAATTTCATCACTCTAGTCTAGGAAAACTTCCTTCAGCCATGACTGGAGGTCTGAGAAATCAAAGTCGCATTTGGTATCTGTGATTAATCAGTGTTTGTCGACCAGTGGGATCTTGTCCAAGTCGACAGGAGGCGGGAGAAACAAATTCCCCTCTCCTTCTGTTTGTTTGGATTTTGTCTCCATCTCTGCAACAATACCTGCAATAAACACAACGTTAGTGGGGGCGATTAACTGTGGATGAGGGTGACGGGATCTAACTGAGGAGT
This sequence comes from Picea mariana, assembly GCA_032191745.1. Taxonomy (NCBI): domain Eukaryota; kingdom Viridiplantae; phylum Streptophyta; class Pinopsida; order Pinales; family Pinaceae; genus Picea; species Picea mariana. The sequence goes on along the minus strand of JASDQU010258989.1, from coordinate 23,148 downwards.
AAGCTATGAGCTTCTCTGGTGTGACGGGTGAATAACGAAAGTAGGGGAAATAATGGTAGTTTTATTTAAACTGGGGTCGGTTGGGCGCGGGAGACAGGTCAGTTGGATAACGGATAGGTTATCCAGTAATAAATGAACAACGGGTCATTAGGGGGTGAGATGGCAGGTGAAAGTAGCTGAAAGATATGGACGGATGACGTTGTGGCTAGGGATTGGAGGTAAAAGTCGTAATAAGGGGCTTGCCATGAGTGAAAGGGGGAGGGGGACTGACAGCAATTATGGGATGTGACTAACTCGGGAAGAAGTGGAAAGTGACGTTCGTAAGTGATAGGGATCTGTCAGATAGCAGATGGTGATGGGACTTCAGGAAAATAGATTGACGTCACGTATAACAAGGGACCCGCCAAAGGGAGATTTCCATTCTGGACCGCCCCCCCCCTCAGTTAAAAGTAGATCATCTAGGGGGGTCCGAAATCCATTTAGGGTCGTTGATCTACGTGCCTATTTCCTGGCCACTGATCTTAGCGCACCTTTTATTACTCATTCCGAACCCCCCCTCTCCATTAAAGGCAGAACAAACGGGGGGGTCTGGAATCAAATATTGTCCATTGATTTGAGCGCTCGATCTTAAGCCATCCAGATGAGCACAAGTCTTATCATCGATTTCGGACCCCCCCGGTTAAAATAAGAATGGTTGGGGGGGGGGTCCGGAATGCTTTGTACACCATGGGGCTTCGACCAAACGATCTTCTAGGCGTATGAAACATGGTGCAACAATGACATCAAGCTGGTTTTATTGGAATGAAACAATAAATCATTGAGCCTACATACTAACCTATCTTCCTATGACAATTAACCTGGATTAAACTATTGGGTTAAGAAGTTACTCTACCCTGGGGCTATCTGACCAAGATTAGACAGTCTGGCCAAATTTATTCACTAATCTAATCTAGACACTTTGGCAAAGATTAAACTGTTTAGCCAAATTCATTCACTACCCTATCAACATCAAATTTAAAAAGAACTTTGCCATGCTTGAAAGGTATGGACCAAGTTACTATTATTTCATGGGGCTTTTATTTCAATTCTTTTATGCCCTCTTTTCTTTCTTTTTCCTTTTTCTTTTCTTTTCTTTTCAAATGATTTGCAGAATGAAAAATCATTTGTCAACAAAAACACTAGAGACAGATAATATCTCAGTCAACAATTGATCCTATAACTTATAGGGTGATAACAGGAGCAACTTGAATTACAAGCCAAATGGGAGGAGGAAAAAGCCCAGTTACAGCAGAGCAAGGACCAGTTGCTAGCAGAGCAGCTTGAAACACAAGAAAGAGCTCACAAGGAACTACACTTTGTGATGGTCATAGAAGTGAAGATGGAAGATCGTCTTCCATAGTAGGTGACCCAACTGAAAGCAGTAATACAACAACTTCAACAACACATTATGGATCTGGAGCTCTGCACCATGCCTGAGACACCCCAAGAGATAGCAGATCTAAGAGAGGCCACTACTCGAAGCCTAGTCGACCGATTAAAAACTTTGGCTTTGGAATGTAGGTAGCTAAGCACCAAAAGTTCCCAAACCTATGAAACCCTCACAGAGAATCCAGAATTGCAGAAATTGGAGGCACAACTCCATGAAGCAAAGCGGCATGCAGATGTGTTACAAGCGCAATTGAAGTTTGTGACCCCAGTTGAAAGAATGAAGAGGTTTGCAGAGCAATGCACAACCCAACAATAAGTACACATGCTGCAAAGTGAAGTAATGGATGTCTCTCAATGAATGCAACCACTCCAAGAGAAGGCATGCTAAATGTTCGTTGAACTTCAAAGTCAGGGAGCGGAACTCGAATAGGGTGTCATCACTGTAGTGCCTGCAAGGACTGCTCAATGACACAATAATCCGGGAATTTACTGAACAACAGGTTGTTGCACTACAGCAGGTCGAAGCCACTCAAGCCAAGATTGAGGCATTAAAAGCAGAATTGGTCAGACCTGAGTGACTCAGAATGAGTCACAGGTGAGTGTTGGGGGCCTGTTGGCCCTTGACCATGTCTAAGAGTACTTGGTCATACTTGACCACTTTTGGGACTGCGACAACTTGCCAAGGAAGGAGCGCAACGTGAAGCAGAAACTAAGGAAGCAAGACCTATTTTGGGGTCCATTTTAGGGTTTTGGGTTGATGTAATAGGAAAGGGATGTCGGCTCGTGGGTTTACCCATGATTAGGCCCATTTTGTAATCTATAAATAGGAAATGTAAATAGGGGATAAGAAGTATGAAAGGACATAGTAATGTAGTACATATATGTGATGTATGACTAAAAGCTTAGTGCTAGTAATTGGATATGTGTGATCGGATGTATCATAGAGTGCTCTATGCATGAGATCAGAGAGCTAAGTGCAGGTTGTTATAGTTTGATGTTGAAGATCAAGGAAGAAGGATCTATCGATCTATGTAGATCTTTTGTCCTATCCAGAGTAAGGGTCACTAGAACTCTATGTTGTAACTGCTTGACCAAGATAATATAAAGAAGACTTTGTGGACGTAGCCCCAAGGTGGGGGTGAACCACGATAACTGTGTGTATAGTGTTTTGTGCTTCACTCTTATGTGTTTATCTCTTTCTTGGCAAATTGCTTGATGTGATTAAGTAGAACTAGTTATGCTCTGTGCTGTTGATGAATGAATGAACATTAGATATGACATATGAGATGTTTAGTGCTTGGTCTGTTGAATCTAACCTATATTTATATGGATAAGAACTGAATTAGTCTTAGTATAGTATTCACTACGATTCTCTATGCCTTATACGAAGTATATTAATAAATGTATGCTAAGGAATAACTGATGCTAAGTGCGTTGTAAGAAAGATAATCATAGATCTATGTCCCAGTTAAGGTTGCAGACACCTGAGTCTTGCAACCACACCTGCCTCTACCTCAGGTGAGACTTCATCTGCTTCGCAGGTGTTGACGAAAGGGCTGGAAGTTAGGGATTTGTTGGTGCACTCTTGAGCGTTGAACCCTAGGTCTGCCCCTGTGCCAACACTCTCTGACTAGACCTGCAAATAAAATTTTACCCTTTCGAACTAGTTTATTCTTTTGGGTTTGATTTATTCCTAGTTTTCATTGAGTTTATTTTAAAAGTGATGTGTGCTTTAAAGTTGTTTAACCTTAGGATATACTTTAAATCATATTAATTCTAATCCTACTTTCAAAATTACATGCCTAAATTCTTATGTCTAAGTCTTGAGTCTTGTCATACCAAACCTATATTCTAGCCTCTCGGGTTTGACGGCTTTGAGCCAAAAATTTAGGGACCCATGGGCCAAGCCACATGTTCACATATGCCAATTCCAGGTTTGCATATCTATTGCGTTCAACACAAAGCCTAACTCTCATGTTAAATCTAAGGTCAATACCACATTGAAATCCCAAATCCCAGCACAGTGTCGAGCCTGATACCAACCATTTTGACATCTTTTTGGGCTAGTGTTGCTGTGGAGTTGTTCCACATGGTAGATTGAGTGCCAATTCATGAGGAGGAATCTATTGAATACAAGGGACCGAGAAGTTTTTCAAGTGCAAAGGAAACAAGTGATTATTACCACGCAAAACATAAACTTATCACAAGACAATGCACAAGCCAATACATAAGTCTACAACAACAAGCATTAGTTGGGTGACATATGCATGCGCAGGTGCCCTAGGTTGAGAATAGTTTAAATTTTGGAATTTGACAAGTCATGGATTTTGAGCTCTCTTGTGTCGAGATGCAAGTGAATGTGATGATTAAAGAAATTCCTTCATGCATGTTGCACAGGACTTGGATCCAAAATTATTTTTGACACAGTGGCATGGAAAATCATCATTATTGGGGTTTATTGCAGAGGACAACAAGAGATATTCTAAGGAGTTTCATTACCATTTATTGGGTCACAAGGAAGATCTATGAACAAAGAAATTTGTGCCAAGTTGCAAGATTTAAGTTTTTCACTGCCAAGAAAACCCTCTATCAATTTATATAGCACGCAGATATACAAACAATGATCTCATCAACAAAACATTAATATGTTTGAAGGTGTGAAGCCTTGAATGGTGCACAAATGTTGTTGTCCAAGTGCACAACTAAACTAATGTAATATATTCGTCATTATGGTTTTTTTTTCTGAATCAACTGTACATTAAAGTTGGGTGCCCTATGTTTGATGAATTTCTGAAATAGTATATCCATAATTTTAAGTTCCAATCTATTAATATCAATATATTCCTGGCCTTTCTGGAAAAGAATATTCTTGGCATAATCTTAGGCAATCCTATACAGGTTTGTTGCAAAATGTATTATATCAAAGGTACTTCAGATAAGGAGTCAGAGAATACTATAGACAAAGTTCTTGTTTTATTTAGTTTTATTCAAGGAAAAGGTGTTTTTGCAACATTTTACAAGCGGATCTTGCAAAAAAGATTGCTTTAGGAAAAAGTGCATTCATTGATGCAGAAAGGTCAACAAAGCTTGAAGATCCTAGGAGATTGTGATGCCTGAACCAGAGCATCAGAAACCCAGAATATGCTTGACTGAAGCCCTTGTATTCAATCATGTTTTCATTAAAAGAGAGTAGCCTTGATGATGGTATATATGTTGGTTAGGATCAATAAACATATTGTTTATTGCAGTCTTGGGAATGCCTTTTGTTTCTCATCAAAGGTACTAGAAGTCGATGCCCATGAAGCATACTCCTATGATGACCAGGCCATCATGAAAGATCAAGTGAAAGCCAAGACCCAAGACCAAATATTCTACAGTAGCTGAGTTATGTATCTTCCTTATGCTCTGTTTTCTTCATCAAAGATATATATCAAGGATCAATTCACTCAACAACTAAGTGCATCATCAGGCAAATGAATTTCCATCACAACAAGTT
>JASDQU010258987.1:20267-30427 GCA_032191745.1 Picea mariana | reverse complement strand
TATCATGCAGAAAAGAGGTTTAAATAGATGATAAAAACAATCTTCTTCTGACAAAAATATCCTTGGGTTTATGCTGGTCATAGAATCCAAATAGTCAGCAATAGGGTCATCGAATTCACAAAGAAATACCTTTTTGAACTGCTGATCCAACTGAAAATTGAAATGATGTTGAAATCTGCCTTTACTGATCTCACTGTTGAATGCAGGCTGCTCAATCCTTGCCGGAGAAACATGTATGATGGACTGCTGATCTGGACTTTTCAACTCCTCACCTTCCTCTCCATATTTGCTGCAATTCCCCTGCGTCTGCACATCTGAAAAATGAAGGCTACTCTCATCATCTACTGCAGATCCAAATCCGGGATTTAGGTCTTTTCTGTTATTGGGATCAAGAGACTCGTGACCAGTATCAATTACAGCATCAACACATTCTTGATCATGATTCTTGTGTTCTAGCTGAAGATTAGACAATCCCTGCAAATCTGGAATTCGTAGGTTGTCCTCATCAACCTCTACAGATCTAAAACTGTTACTTGTTGTCTTGTTAATTTGCTCATCATTTCCAATTTTTTCAGAAGAAACAATATGATCTTCATGACAACCTAAAACAGTGGATTCATTTAATACGATGTCAAAAGCATCACTAAAGTTATCATGGTGTGAATCACTGATTTCTTGATCATAATGAAGAATATCCTCTACAACAACATATTCTTCATGAGTATCTAATTCTTTAGTCAATAATTGAAATTCATGACAACATTGAGGATAGAGAAGATCAGCTGGAAATATCCCTTTACAAAACACATGGAAGGCAACATGAAAATCAGCCAAAGAACTGATACTAGCAATAGGCAAAGATTGGTACCAATCACGAGCAATCCCTTCTAATGAAAAACAAAAGAGCCGGATCTGAACATCCTCATGCACTACCTGCAACCGATGCATGTAATCATGAAAGTCCAGCAAATGTTCAGCTGGAACTTCCCACTCTTCTCCCCGAAATCTAGGAAGACTATTCTCCCATTCATCTCTAGTAGGTACTTTATTAGGGAAACCAACAATATTTGAAAAATCACAGAACGCATACCTCTTGGCTAAAATCTTGTTCATATCATACCAGTGGAGTCACCAACGGATTTCTGAATAATGGAGTCGCCACTGAATTCATCCTTCATGGAGTCGCCAGATAGATGATTACAACCGAAATAATGTCCAGGCTTTGTCTATCATCAAAGTTGGATCTATGTCATCTCCCAAGGAAGTTGAGCTTCGATCTCCTCTCCCTGGCAACGGCGCCAATTTGTTATCACTCCAAGAAACTCCTTAGGTTTGTAGGCTAAGGATGCTTGGTAACTTAAGAAATCATGAATAATGAATGTTTGGATCAATGGGATAACTGAGAATAGCTAATGGGAAGACAACTCACAATGCAATCGAATGAAACAGTGCTTTTAGGAATCAATGACCAGATAGAGTAATATCAAAAGGTATGGAGAAAACCGATCGAGATAATCAAGTACAACAGTGTGTAGGATTATACAAGCCAGCAAGAATTCCTTTAGTTCAAGTTTATGAGCTAAATAAGAAGATGACAGTTCTTAATAGCTGATATAAACTGAAATAAAGTACAGAACATGGAATAGATGAAGAAATCTGTCATTAACAACAAAAGAAGACTGATTCTGTATTGAAAAATAAGTGTCTTAGTACAATAGCCAAAGAGTATCCAAAATTCAACCCATGTCTCTTAGCAAAAGAGGCATTTATATCCTATTACAATCAGTTTTCAGATCCTAAAACAATGGATCTAATATTCTAAAAATAGAAAGTCAAAACTAATTCACAAAAGATAAGGAGAGATCCTCAAGATGAGGTCAACCTCTATCTTTTGGTCTTCAAACATTGGTTGAAAGTTGATGAAGTGTAGCTTAGCCTTCCAAGGCTCTTTGATCTATTCTTTTGAAAATGGAATTCGAATTTGATGATGTGTGCCAAAAATTCCTATCATTTTGCCCTTGAAAATCACCAAATCTAGTCAAAAAATTCCCTTTTGACTTTCATCTCCAAGAATGGCCTTAGATTTTGATTTGATAATTCATAACCAGCTTATTGAAGAAGATTACCAACCATTCAAACCCAAAAAATTATGATCTGGGTGAAAATTTGGCTATTCTGGCTGTGACAGGCTTTCACCAGCTAACTTACCCGAAAATCTGCTCCTTAGCTGGTGAAAGGCGGAGCTTTCATCAGCTAACTAGTTATAATTCTGCCTTCTGCGCTGGTGAAAGCGCAGATTTTTTCAAATTCAAATTTCTCAGTCATGGAGAGTCCGTTTTGCATGCTTAAATAGTCGATCGACATCTACAAATCCTAAACTTTCTAATGGTGCTTTCAGATCTGCATTTGGAGCTCGAGAAGCTATCAAAATTTTCCCTACAATATTAGGCATCGTTCTTTCAAAAATGCCGGTGCGTTTTTTATCGCTAACACGAACAACCCAGGGTTTTTACACATTCGCGATTATATAACAGAGTTCAAATCCGTAAGCGTGTAACAGAGACATGGTTTTGTGGGATGATTTTTGAGAAAACGGTTACAAATATGGCCAAACCATCAGAAACCCATTTCCTAAATGGGCTCATTTATTGTTCAAGCGAGCAGTTTCTTCAAAAACTACATTGTTTCAGAGATACGTCTCATTCTTTGAAGCGCAATATCTCAGAGTTTCCGTTTCGGTTGAGGTAAGCATTTTTTTTTTTTTAGCTCAAATATTCAAGCCTGTTGATGGTTTTTTCTGGGTTGCAAGTTAAATATGCCTTTCTATCTGTTGTTGAGCATGCATAAATGTCTGAGCGTTATTAGAAACATAGTTTAAACCCTTTGTCTAGCCTTTTCCACCATGGGCTTATTTGGATTCTGCTGTTGTCGCATCTAGTTCAGATTGGGGATACTTGGGAAGTTTTCCTGTGTAGAAACAATTTCACCCTACTCAAAAACACAGTAGACCCGCCTCTCCTTTCCAATACAAACCCCAATCCTTGTAACCCTACAACCAAAAATCAAGGTGTTGATCCACTTGAAGACCATGCGACCAAAGAAAGAAACTTTGTTGCTATTAAGAACACTTTGGGAAAAAATCCACGATATGATTTCGTGCCTAGAAAATCGTTAGAGGAGGTTATTGATGTGTTAAAGGAGAGGGTTTCTCCTGCTCCTACTGTTGAGCCGACTCGGGGTTTCTTTAACAAATCGATTGTCAAGAAAAATTGCAGGCATACGGAACAAAGTAACTCGAAGTTAAATTTGGCAAACAAAAGGTTCAAACAAGGTGGTAATGTAATTATCAAAAAACTCAACGAATTTCAACACTATCATTAACTCAGACTTGTCAGATGCTTCATTGTCTAAAAACGGTAAAAATTTGTTTTGATTCTTTTTTTTTTCTTCTTTTTTTTTTATTCTGTTGGAAAGATAAAATAGATAGATTCATTTTGATTTTATTTTTACTATTTTAGACTAGCTACAGAAACCTGTAGCTTATTATTTGTAAATATTAATTTGTATTATTTTCTAAAATTCAATTTTGGTCATTTTCAGGAAAATGACAGTTATGATGTTATTCACAAGGATAAGTAATCATGGATCATTCGCTACATAGTTTAGTAATTTCTCTTTTTGTTGATAAAACTATGTCATTTATGTAATTAATTTTGATAAACAAACTCCTACAGGAGTGTTTCTTTGTCATACTATTTTTGTAAAGCAATCTATTTTTCTGAGATTACCCTCTATCTTGCATGATAAGAGGCTGTTAATCCAAGACAAGTTTAAATAGTGGTTTTTGTTTAGTAGTAAGGACAACTTTGGCTAGACTATAGTATGGACATGTGATTTTGGGAATTGATATGGGAAAGCAATTCATCATTGGATTTAGACCTGTGTGATGCTTATTCCATTGTGTTCTCTTGTTACCTCTATATTATGAGATATTATTATGATTGATTTATCTTTAGCCTTGTCATCATATGATGTTTCATATTGTTAAATATTTAGATGTTGTCCATAACCTGTCTTTCCATTTTGTATATGTGATCAATCAATTGTTTAATTATCATTGAGTATATTTCAGATGTTAAATGATTGAAAATATCAATACTCAGAATTGATTTTTTCTTCGTTCTCATATATTGATCATCTTAAGATCACAACATTCTTTTTAATTAGTTATCTTCTTGATGTTGTTAATTAACTTCAAATATCAAATACTTCTTTGAATTTATTCTGGAAGTACTAGTATTGTTCTGTCACAGGTTTCCCTTAGTTGCAGGACAAGTACGAGCTCAAGCAACACAGAAAGATAAACCCAGTTTTGTTGATTAGCTACAAGTTGGTATGTGTGTTATTTTATTAAACTATTTATTAATGAAACGATGATTGCATTAATTAGCTTTGATTGTTTCTGTGTCGTTGTTTCAATTGCATTTGCTTAGTATTTATTAGTTTTAAATCTTTAAAATTTTAAAGAAAAAAAAATTATGTTCTTTCTTTATCTTAGTTAGAAACAATATTATGAACATTCATTTCGCAAGATTTCAAGTAAACCTTGCAAACTGTATATAGATTGTTTATAATCATTTGTATATTCATGTTTCTAGTTGAACACTTGTAATTAGTAAATATGTATTGTTAGAATCATAGCTTTAGATTAGTCTATTTATTTTATTGTTTTTAGGATTTTAGTTGGCTAACGGAGCCATTAAACCCGTCGGGTCAAATCATACAAAATGGCTTGGATTATTTAGACAACCCCGGTCTGGATCTGACCTTCCAGTTGACGTTGTGTCACTTACGCTTGTCAAAAAATGGCGCTAGAAGGAGGGCCCTAGGTAAATTTAATGATTAAATGTTTTTCCCCTCAGCCTGCCATAATTCTAGATTTATAAATTCTTCTTTTGTGTCATCTTGAAATGCACTACAAGGCATGTCAGACTGATAATCTGCCTTGCAGAAGTCTTTGTTTTGAATGTATTTAATTCCCCATGGCTCCCCAGATCATTGTGTTGGAACATGCTTTCCACTTCTCATTACCTGGTATTCCCAACGAGACAATCTCTCGCTTGTCCAAACTCACTTTTGATGGTGGGGGGAATGTATCTGCTAAAGACCATATTAACAAGTTTTGGTGTAAATGCATCAAGCATGATATTTCTGATTTAAAGGTTTTATGCAGATTGTTTGCTTTTACTTTTAGGGGTCGGATTAAACATTTGTTTGAGTCTTTTATTGATTGGTTTCAATTTGTAGATGAATTTTTAGATGCTTTTGAAAACTATGATTACAATCAATTATGTGAAGAATTTCAGACTTTACTAATCAATGACAATTCATCTCCAGAAGGCTTTTCAACAAGAATCCATCATGTTCTCTGTAAATTTAACCTTGATGACATGTCATTTGTACTAAATCTCCTCTATGATGCTTGTATCACATTCATCCAGTCATATTCAATCACGAATGATGAATCACTTACAAACCCTATCACTCAATTGTGAGAAGAATTTTGTTTGCGGGATGAGAGGAATCCATCCAAAAATTTTGAACAAGCAAGGGAGGTAGAATCTATTGAAAAGGTTCTTACTAACAATCAAATTGGTTTTTTCTTTGAATCATTGTATATTCAGTCCTCGACCATCGTGGAAGAAGATTCGGTGTTGGGTCAAGGTGAATGTCCTCATTCTTCTAACTCTTGCTCTAATCAGTACTTAAATTCAGTTACTGAAGAACACTTAGGTTATGAAATCGATCTTAAGCATTCTAACATTCCAATGAAACTGATTAGAGATGTAGATCTGCAATTGAAAGAAGAAACCTTAAACTTTCATCCACAAATCATATCTTATCCACGGAAAAGATTAGATGTTTGTCATGAAAGTTTTGAATTATCTATCATACAGGAAGCAAATTTAGATGATCATATTATGTTGAAGAATTTATCACCAAAACAGAGTGAAAGTTTTAAGGAAAGTGAAGAAGAATGTCTTGAGAATATCATTGCTAAATATCATAGCTCAAGAGATCCTTTTCATGTGCTCATTTCTGATTCCTTTTACTCTTTATATCCTAGTCTCTTATTAGATTATGGTGGACTTGATACGTTACCCACGGTATCTTACTCTTTCCCATCACAATCAGATCTTTTCGATATGCCAAGATTTGGTGAAATTAATTCCATACATAACATTTTTTAAGTCGGATTTGACGCTCTTTCACTTTCATCACTCACATGGGAAAAAGACAATGCACTCTCTCTTATGGAGATCAAACATTCTACGTTGCATATTCTTTCTTTGGTTAGTTCGAATTTTAAGTTTATGCTTCACATTTTGAAACGGTCAATCTCATCAAAGGAAGCATTCAAACCAATAATCTAATTGATGTCATGAATCCTCTTATGATCTGTTCCCCATTGATATATCCATTTCATCAAAGTCATAGGTTGCATCCTAATTTTTATGACAGGATCTTAGAATGGCTTGAATATTCGTATACAACAAATCTTCATAATAAAGATAAAGTTGTGATTGCTCTGTTTCTACCTAAGTATCTAGGAAGTAAGCATGACATGATTTTTTTAGATCCTCCATGTGATGAAATTGATGAACACTTGGAGAACTGTTAGAAGGATGGGGCACTTCAACCTTGGCCGATGGTTATGTCAGGTCCCCATAATATTGACAAGTTTTCCAAACTTACTTACACTCTTCCATGCCATTATGACCCATATCACGACAAGATTGCAGAATGGTTGGAGGATTCATACATCAAGAAGTTTCAAAAGAATGGTAAGGTTGTGCTTGCTTTGTTTTTAAATGAATATATAGGAGGTAAGCATGACATATTTCTTTTGTATCTGCAAATACTACATTCTTTTATTCTAATTTTCGACTTTCTTTTCCTTGCAGGATTAAAGATGCTCTTGTGGTTGCACTGGAAATATGTTTTTACTTAGCATTTTGATCTATTTAGTAGTTTAGAGTAGGTTTAGGAGTAGGTCTCCTTTAGTTTTATTTCTCATTGTTTCTCTTTGTAATAATGTAGTTATGAACAGAAGTGGGCACACCAAGAGAACCATAATATGAATTTTGTCAGGGAAGTCCACTTTAAATCTTTTTCTCTCTTATTTTCGTTGAATATTTTTGTTCAAAAACGCAGTATCATCATGAAAATTTTAAACGAAAAGTAAAGATATAAGTAAATTTGAACTATCAATTCAACCCTGACCCAAGATGCCATGAGTAGGACTGCACTCATATTAATAAGGATTTTTCTATTTTCTTTGTCTCTCAAGAAATATTTCGCTTGATGATTTTTTATCCACCCTCTTGTAAATATTTTTAATTTTCTTTTCTGTTTTGATTTTGGTTCTTTTCATTTTGCTTGATTTTTTTATTTGTTTTCTAAATGATTATGTCTGAATCACCATTCATTTGTTAAAGGGAATCAGAATTTTTATTCATTAGCAGCAGTTGATAACAGCTCAAGAACCTAAACAGTAAGTGCTAAACTCAGATCAGCGGAAGTAAGTTTATGTCCAATTATTGTTTCTGGTTTCTCATTAAAATCATAGGAACACACGATTATCCTTAACAAAATTCTAACATTGTCCCCCTTTTAATGAGAAAAACTCAATGTGCTTCCCCATCCTAGAGATCATTTCCTAACAGAAATCTAATTGTCCAAATCATGATGGAAGTCATCAGAACAGAAAAATAATTCTCAAATGATCAATCCTTTCATTACCGGACTATGAGATCTTCAGTATCACCCCGCTCTCTTAAATATCATGAAGTTTATGGGAATTTATAAACAAATTTTAGAGAGTTGGAAGCACTGTAATGTGTGGTAATTGTGTGTAAACTCGTCGGGACATTGAACAGGTCTGCTGACAGCGGGTAAATGCACACATGATACCAAGGCAACTTCGTCGGGGTACTGAACAGGCCTGCTGGCAGCGAAGAAATGTCAAGTTCAAAGATCCTCAGGCATATTTTATTAAATTGATCAGATGTCAGGATGCTTTTATCATAAATGGACAACTCTTGGATGGGATAGGAGTACTAGAGTGGGTTAAATGACATCCCTGTCGAGGTTATGGACGCGTGCTAGCAGCAGTGGCCCTGTCAACGGTATCGAAGTCATCTGTATAAACATCGCGACACCTGTGATCTAAACAAGATACCAGATTACAATTTCGGACATAAATACATCCAATACTATGACTGTGTGATTTTTTCGAGTTGTTGTCGAAATGCTTGATCTGTCGTTAACTGTCTCTATAATTTACTTCATCTGTGCCCCTAATATAAATTTTCGGTGATGCAGAGATAACTGCTTCGCCCAACATGTTGCCATTGTTAGCAGCCAACAATTTTTCCAAATTTTATCATAATAAAAGTCACCACCAAGGGATAAACTTTTTCTCTAGCTGCCTCCTCCTTATATTTACAAATGTTTATGTCTTTTGGTTTTGAGGAGATTCATTGGCCTACTTGATTATGAGAGTTTTTAATTTTTTCTATCGTTTGTTTTGTTTAATTTCATGACTGGAAGCATGAAATTAAAACAAGAATTTGGCTTGGTTAATCATTTCACAGTTTGTGATTTCTTTGTTTCTTTTGTTAAAAGGATTACACCTAAAGGGCATCTACATGTTTATAAACCTTAAAGTTTGTAGGCTAATTGATTGATCCATTGTCATTTATTTATTCACTTTGGGAGATGTAATTAAGTATCAATCTATGGTTGATTATATGATTGTTACATTTGATATGTTTAATTGCACATAACCTTGGGTTAAAATTTGAAATATGCATTTTTCTCTTATCAGTCGTATCACAATCCTATCACCTTGGTACAGGACTAATGTACTCACAATTCCACATCATCCTTTTGTCCTGCATGATTCAGACTCACATTCATTATTCGAATAGGTAGGAGGTAATCGTTTGGGTTTAGTGTTCATTACACAGAGTGGTTTACAAGATTGTGTGTCCTCTGGTCCTTAGCCATTCAAAGCTCAAACTACCAAGTATGATATCCTCCCAAGTCCGTAGGTATCAGACCTCTTTTGATTTTACAGATCTCTCCCTGTTGTTTGTGTATTGGAAATCCAAGCCTACCTCTCATTGCCTTTATTGTGTCTGTGTGATAACACCCATGGCTCCTATAGTAGTGCAGATCCGAACAACCCTGATTTTTTACACATTCATGATTATATAGCAGAGTTCAAATCCGTAAGCGTATAACAAAGAAATGGTTTTGCGGGATGATTTCTTAGCAAACGGCTACGAATTTGGCCAAACCGTCAGAAACCCATTTCTGAAATGGGCTCATTTAATGTCCACGCAGGTATTTTCTTCAGAAACTACACTATTTCAGAGATACATCTCATTCTTTGAACGACAATATCTCAGAATTTCCGTTTCGGTTGAGGTGAGCATTTTTTTTATTTTTGCTCAGAGATTCAAGCATGTTAATGGTTTTTTCTGGGTTGCAAGTTAAATATGCCTTTCTATCTGTTGTTGGGCCTGCATAAAATTTCTAAGCGTTATCAAAAACAAAGTTTAAACCCTTTGTCTAGCCTTTTCCACCATGGGCTTATTCAGATTCTGTTGTTGTCGCATCTAGCTCAGATTGGGGATACTTGGGAAGTTTTCCTGTGTAGAAACAATTTCTCCCTACTCAAGAACGCAATAGACCCGTCTCTCCTTTCTAATACAAACCCCAATCCTTGTAACCCTATAACCGAAAATCAAGGTGTCGATCCACATGAAGACCATGCGACCACATAAATAAACTTTGTTGCTATTCAGAACCCTTTGGGAAAAAAGCCACGATATGATTTCGTGCCCAGAAAATCATCAGAGGAGGTTATTGATGTGTTAAAGGAGAGGGTTTCTCCTGCTCCTACTATTGATCCGACTCAAGGTTTCTTTAACAAATCGATTGTCAAGAAAAATACAGGCATAAGGAACAAAGTAATTCAAATTTAAATTTGGCAAACAAAAGGTTCAAACAAGATGGTAATGTAATTATAAAAAAACTCAATGAATTTCAACACTATCATTAACTTAGACTTGGTAGATGCTTCATTGTCT
>JASDQU010258987.1:0-15530 GCA_032191745.1 Picea mariana | reverse complement strand
TCATCAATGGCATATTGTTCCACATAGCTATCATGAGATAAAGAAGTATTCTTCAAAATAATATAAGCAACAATAGGAGGTCTAGAAATAATATCAACTACCTTGTTATTTGTACCCTTTTTGTACTTGATTACCAAGTGAAATTGTTGTAGAAAACCCATCCACCTGTAGTGTCGATATTGTTGCAATTTGGTCTGTGCTTGAAGATACTGTAAGGGTTGGTGATCTGTATGTATGATTGTTTCCTTCCCCAACAAGTAGTGTTTCCATTTCTTTACACTCTAGACTAATGCATACAACTCTTTATCATATGTAGGATAGCTAACAAAATCTTGGTTAAAAGTTTCAGAGTGGTAATGGATAGGCTTACGATATTGCATCAATACCGCACCCATGGCATATCTGTTGGCATCTATCTCGATCTCAAAAGGCTATTGAAGATTCGATAGTGCTAATACTGGTGTGGTATTGATATTCCCCTTCAAAGTGTCAAAATGTTTTTGCTGCTTTCCTTCCCACTAAAAAGTCCTCTTCACACTGTTTAAGGCATGCAGAGGAGCTTCTATGAAGGAGAATTTGGGAATGAATCTCCTCCAATATTGGACTGCACCTAAGAACCTTCTAACTTCGGTTACACTTTTTGGCTCAGGCCAATTTAGAATTACATCAATTTTGAAAAAGGGTCAATTTTCAATTGTCCTCCTCCTACAATATGACCTAAGTACACAAGTGCAGTCTTGCCAAATTAACATTTAGACAATTTTACATACAACTTTTCCCTTTGCAAAGTATCAAATACTTGCTTTACATGCCTCACATGTTGATCCCAAGTCCTGCTAAAAATAATAATGTCATCTAAATATACAATCACAAAGCCATCTATGAAATGCCTGAATACATCATTCATCACATGCATGAAATTTGTCGGAGCATTACAAAGCCCAAATGGCATAACCAACCACTCAAACAATCCATGTTTGGTTTTAAAGGCAGTTTTCCATGCATCTTGTTCTGCGACTCTGATTTAATGATAACCACTATGCAAATCCAACTTAGTGAAATAGACAACATTCTTCAATTGATCAAGTAAATCATCCATGCGAGGAAGAGGGTACCAATGTTTCACTGTGATTTTATTTAAGGCTCGGTAATCGACACACATTCGCCATGTGCCATCTTTCTTTGGCACCATCATGATTGAAGAACCACAAGGATATGAACTGGGCCTGATGACCCCTTGATCCAATAATCCATGTACCTTCTTCTTGATCTCTTTCATCTCCACAACTGACATCTTGTACATGCCCACATTAGGAAGAGGAGAACCCTGTTGAAGATGTATCTCATGTTGGATTTCCCCCTTATGAGGTAATCCATCTGGTTCCTGAAAAATATCATCATACTTAGAAACAAATCAATTAATTCCTTTTTATGAGATGGATCACACCCTTGGAAAGCGTCGAATGTCCCGACATCTTTCTCTCTGACAAGCATGAGTACATATCTCTTATTAGTATTTATGAGTCTTTTCATTTGACCTGCACTAACAAGTGTTGTATTTACCCTCATGCTGTGAGCTCTAACAATATATTCCACTCCCCCTTTAGTAAGGTGGTATTTATTCTCATGACGAAAGAAGACTTCTTTTCTATCATAAAGATAAGGACTTCCCAACACTATGCCACATATATCAAGTGGTACAACATCCAAATACACTTCATCAATCAATTTTGACGCAATATCAAATATGATCCTACATTGATTGGTGACATTAAGTTTTTCTTTGTCACATACCGAACCAACAGGATAAGGTTTTGGATGTGGTTTCATTTCAATACCCATTTTCTTGACAAGTGCTTCAGATATTAATTTTACTTGAGAACTTGGATCAAATAATGTATCTATCTTAGTATGTTTAGATACAACTCTTATATGAAATAACTCATTCCTCTTTCGTTCATCAACATGATATTCATCCTTGGAACTAGAAATAACATGAAGATAATATTTACCTTGTACTCCAACCGCTATGATCTTTCCTTCATCTCCTGAATCAGAACCAAGATCTTGTTGCACTGTAGCAACAGTCTTCGTCTTCCCCTTTCCACCGAACTATTTCGGTTTCTTTTCCGGATGCAGTTTCCAACAATGTTCTTCATTGTGACCGCTCTTCTTGCAATGAGTGCAAGATGGTTTTCCTCCTTCTCTCGTCATTGTAGTCATATTCTTGTCCTTCCTCTTAAACTTATTAGAAGTATTTTGTGGGAAATTGGAAGGTTTCTTTGTGGGATCTTCTTGAACATGTTTCCCCATGTTCTCAAGGTGAGTGGCTTGCACACAAACTTCGTCAAGACTAGTGGGGTTAAACAAGAGAAAAGTATGTTGAATATAACTGTGAAGTGTGCCAATATACTTCATTAAAGTTTCATAAGAATCCAAATGAATATTTAATGCAAGAGCTTTCTTCCTAAATTCTTATGTGAAACTTTGTACAGTTTGTCCTTTACTTTGCCTTAAAGTTTGCCATTCCATCATTTCTTTATGCAAATACCCTAATGGATAGAATTGCTTCCTTATTGTTGATTTAAATTCTGACCATGAGGAAAGAAGCTTACCACACTTACTTATGTCCTGAATCTTGCTCTCCCACCATATGAGAGCAGTTCCTTCCAATTGAAGAGAAGCCAGTTGCACTTTAACTTCCTTTTCATCAATATGTTGGACATGAAAATACACCTCAACCTGTCGGATCCAATTATCTATCGTTTCAGGATTAATATCTCCATTAAACATAGGTAAAGTAAATTTTACATCAAGATTTAATAATGGTTTCTTAAAAGAAGCTTTATGGCTAGAATGATGAGAATGCTCAGAGGAAGAAGAACTAGAACTCGAAGGTGAAGATGGAGTCTCGGGAGGATCTCCTACATCCCCTTGGTTTACCAAAGCATCATCATCTACATGTGCTTCCTTTTTCTTCCCTTTCTTCTTCATCCTCTTCTCGTAATATCCATACATTCGCTCGACCATTTCTGACATGCGATAAAAGACCATTTGAAATTTTTTCTCATGTTCATCACGCTTGTCCTCTTCTGTCATTTTCTTCCTTCTGGATACACGACAAACTTTGGGATTGAAAGTATTAAGAATTCCTTCACCCTGCTTATGCTTGGCCCTAGTAAGTATTCACACTCAAAAATTCAAGTCAAAGATGACCGCTCTGATACCAACATGATCTGGGATCTTTTCATCGTGACTTATAAAGAATTGTATTAAATGAGCATAAATTAAAGTGCACCATTAAAGAAGGGAAAACATAAAAATGAAGAGACATAAGCATCATATCTGAACACAAAAACTTGATAACGGAGTTCGTCCCTGGTGGACTACGTCTCCGGGTCCTGCTCTCAAATGGGTAGGCTCTATCATTAACTCGGAAAAAGAATTTGGCAAATACAAAAATATACCTCATTCTCAAATCAAGTTGCAGAAATAATTTCAGATTAGAAAACAGACATCACCATTGAATTCGTGGCGTCGAACTACCCAAAAATGACTGTCTCCACGCTCCGATCTGACTCTGGCACTCCTAGGCCCAAGAAGAATTATGTCTCGGTTTCCATGCCCTCTGCAACCTGCAATGATGACAATTTTGTCTTGAAATCCATGCTGATAGGTCCGTACAGTCTGCGCCTCTTCTCCCTAGCTCTGGGAGGATTGCACCTTTTAAGTAATAACCATGGAAAAATATACCAAGCGGTACCCGTGGCGCATTGGTTATGGGCGGAGTTGTAAAGGCATGGGTATTGGCAGAGGTTCTGGGGCCGAATCCCACCGGACTCCATTTTGGAACGTTGGTTGTTTATATATATATATATACGTTGAAATATATGCTCCCGCTAACTTTAGCGGAGTCTAGACATCCTCCAAACTTGCAGTTAAAATTGGCGGACCCGCCATTTTTAAATTCGAAATTCATTCATGAATTAATATTGGGCATTTTTGGGATGCCGCGTGTCGCCCGATGATTAGGCCACAAGGCACCCACTGATAAGTCCACCTGTCTACTGATGTTGCTTCCCCTTCATTTCGTACCTGACACATGGAGCATCCTGAGTGGTGCCATGTGGCGTTGCCTCGAGGTGCCACATGGCACTTTTCTACTGGTCCACATGGACCCCTAAAAATCCCATTGGCGGGTGACATGTGGCAGACTTTGGTGCTGCCATGTGGCATGCTGACGTTAGCAACCTGTACGATGATGTCACCCTTCCATGTCAGTTGCTGACATCAATGATGTCAGCAGTACGGATGATGATGTGGCCCCCTCCTAACTGGCCCTGTTTGACCGCAACTTTGACTGTGAATATCTTTCAAACCGTAACTCTGTTTGACGAGTTGTTTGCGTTGTTAGAAATATTGTGACACGCTCTTCACGATCATGCCAATTTTACTAAGTTTTGGGAATTTTGAAGTTTTTCCCTTTCTCTATTTGTTGGAGCCATTTTGAGCGTTCTGAGTTGCCTCTGTGAGTTCTGAGTTATTCTTAGCCTTCTCTGGATCCTTTTGGATCAATGGTACCTCATGTTTGAGTTACCTCTCTCCCTAAATCTTTCTTAAAACGAGACCACAATGATCTATGAAAGAGGTTAATTCTAGTTTAATCCTTGATTAACAGTCAAGATTAACTCAGGTGTATTCTCTATAGGCAGGGTAACCTACCCTGATGGAGGGTCTGAATCCAATGGTTGTGATTTCTTCCAGCTCAAAACATGGTTTTTCCATCCGATTCAGGAATTAAACCATTCAAGGATATATCTTTGGGCTCTTTTCCTTACGTTCAAATATTAACTCATGATCCTAATTTCCATTCACAGATTTCCCATTACAACAATGGTTATATATGTATTGAGCATGTGGGAATCATAAAAAGTAAGTTCATTCCTTTATCTTAGAACATTACAGAATGCTTGTATTCAATTGTGCAGGGCATGCACCGTTCTTTCCATCTCACCATCACTTAAATGCAGAAGATTGCAATTATAATAAGCATCATTAATATAAATCAAGTATGTATATTTATAGTGCAAATACAGACATTCAATCATGCATTTCAATTCAATTACACAGAGTCTATGAAATACTTATATATTACAGTTGATAGCCAACCAACTGATTGTGGGAGTTCTCCTTTCCACCCAACTATCAATGACTGATTCATACTCATCCACGATGGATTGTTTCCATTCTTTGTGCTTCATTGATTCTAAAAAATTTGTTGGTTCAATGGAATCATGAGTTACTAAGGAAAAAATTGAGTGAGATGAAGTAGAAATTCTAGTTCTCGTTTTGTCTTGTTCATCTGCGTGAACAAATTTAAGAAGTTGTGTGAACCATTTTGGTCTATTGTGTTTTCCCTGTGGTGAAGTTAATAGAATTGTCCAGTCTTGTATTGAAGATTCATCATCAGAGGAAGAGTTATCTAACTCTTGAACATCCATGTTGGGGGCTAATTCTTTTTCAATCCAAGTGTGTTTGTCTTGATGAACTGTTTTTCCTCGGTTTACCTTTTTTCCAAATGACTCAGAAGATTCTCAAGTTCTTCTACAGTTTGAATTTCAATTTCATCCAATACAACATCTTGACTTATAATGAATTTTCCACTAGAGAGCAATCTATATCCTTTCTTTTCATCTGAATAACCAAGAAGCATGCATTGCATACTACGATTTTCCAACTCAATCCTTTTTTCTTTAGGAACTAAGGCATAACAAGTTGATCCAAAAACTCAAAGATTATTTACTGAAGGCTTTGTACCATACCAAGCTTCATATGGAGTGATTCCATCTAAGGCTGATGTGGGTGACCGATTCCATAGATAGACAGTTGTATGAACTGCTTCTACCCAATATTGTGTGCTTAACCCGTTGAAATGAAGCATAGATCTTTCCATTCCCATTAAATTTATGTTCATTCTTTCTGTGACTCCATTTTTCCATGGAGTATAAGAATTTGTTAACTTCCTTTTAATTCCATTTCTCCTGCAATAATCTTTGAATTCATTGGAAGTGAATTCTCCCCCATTATCTGTTCTAAGTGTGGAAATCTTCTCTTTGGTGGCATTTTCAACTAAACATTGAAACTGTATGAATTTATCAAAGGCTTCTAATTTGTTCTAAAAAAAGTATACCCAAATCATCTGTGTACAATCATCAATGAAAAGAATGAATTATTTTCATCCACCAAAGGAAGATTCCATAGGACCACAATTATCACTATGGATTAATTGCAAACCTCTGTTTGCTTGCCATGTACTTGGGTAAAACATATCTCTCTTTTGTTATCCAATTATACATGCTTCACACTTGGAAATTTCCTTTATGAAGGTAGGCAAGCCTTTAACCATCTCCTTAGATTTAAGTTTACTTAGGATTTCAAAGTTCAAATGGCCAAATATGTAATGCCATAATATTAATGAGCTACAGGATAAGTCCACTAATACTGCAAGGTCTTGGTTGTGAGGAATGATTGTGCCTTGTATCCTCAATAGTTTTCCATCTTCATAACCATTCATTACTGTCTTGAAGTTGTTCTTTACTGAGTTGATTTTAATCAAACCATTCCATAATGATTTGATGACCTCCTTGTCTAATGAGGACTAAGGACAATAAATTCTTTTTAAAAGATGGAACGTACCAAACATTAGAAAGTAACACTTTTCCAATTCCAGGAAGAAGGAAGTGGACTGATCCTTTTCCTTGAGGAGTATGTGATGTGTCATTTGCAAAATATATTGGATTGAGTTCCATGTCCTGATATGTCCAAAAATTTTGAACAACACCCAAGCCATGGACCTGCAAGGAATTTGTATGCATGGACAATGTTGAAGACACGAAATAGCTATGTTTGAGCTTGCACTTTGTCGATTTCGAGAAAAAAAACAAGATTAGAGTCCTGTCGTTTCGAATGAGCTTATGTGATCCCTAAAAATGACCACAAAGTATGTTGTGCAAGAAAGGCCGATTGAATGATGCCTTGCACATTTCTGTAGGCAATAAATCGCTACAATATATGCCAAGTACAGTAGCTTGGAAGATGCTTGTAGGGATTTGGATCAAATGGATGAACTAGATGTTCTATCATGGATTGTCATGATTTTATCTTATGTCAGGAATGGCTATCACGGGAATCAAAATTTAGATCCAGCGAATTCAAACCAATGTAGAAGAAGAGGGTGGTGCCAATGTGCATTTTTTGGGGGTTTGAAGAATAGATAAGAGAGATTTAATTCAACAAAAAAAATCTAGATCCAATTAAAAATGACAATGTATGGATCAAAGAATTGTCAGATATTAATGGATCTGAGCAATGTTTGCAATAAGGAGCCTTTTAATTTTTCAGTTTTACAAACATTTCAGATTTACGATGGACTGAAATAGATCTACAATTTTGTTGTAAGATCTATATATTGTTTTAAGTTTATATAAAAAAATTTAGATCTAAAACACAAATTTGTGGGATCTAAAAAAAATCCGAATTTGGATCCCAATCTACATATTTCCTTATCAGATTTATGAAAATTCTTGAAGATTTTTGAAAAACAAATCGTAGATCTAAATAATTTCAAATAATTTGATGAACTGCAAATAATTTCCCTGAATTGAAATAACGAAATGCCTCTTTAAATACTTTGTTTTGTTTGTTGTAGAAACTAGGCTTAAGCTTTGGAGTTTCCTTCTTCACATTTACATCATGGTCTTCTCATTACCATGACCATTTCATCATAATAGCATTCTCCTCAACCATGGCTCTTTCATTTCCATGGTTTTTTCCTCACCAAAGCTCTTTCAACATGACTCTGATACCATGATAAATTTGACCAAGTGTCAGACACATAATTTTATTAATGTGAAAAGAAAGATTACAAAGAGTGGTAAGGACTAAAAAACTCCTTAACCTCACTGGAAGAAAGAGCTAGTTTATATAGAAAACAACCAATCACATGAGTATGATAGGTGTCTTTTACATAGAAGCTATGTATCAGTATCCTAACAAACTAGGAATAAATTAATTTCTAGAAATATTTAAACTAGGAAAATACTAAAACTATATAACTTTAGGATTATGAGGCTAACAACCCCTGCCAAAAGCATTAAATATTTTTATATAATTAAAAAAAACAGCACATAAGAAGATAAAAATTGGCAAATCGAAGTCACCTCACACTTGCAGCCAATGCCAATGAGACTCCAAAAAAATTGTTCCATTTTTTTTTAAATCAAGATTTTTACAATCCTAATGTTTAACTGATGCAGGAGCATCTTGTCTCCAAAATCAACTTGGTTTGACTAGACCTAGGGTCTTGAGTTTATTTGAATTTAATTGTGTAATTATTGAAAATTCCTATGTTTGAAGATATTCTAGAAAACTTGTATTAGTTGTGGAATGCATTGTAATTGAGTTAGTTCTTGAGAGTTATGAGAACTTAGAGAGATATTAGGGTTGGTTGTATGTCTCTTGAGTATATTTTGGATCTGGAGTGAGTATTTTGTGGATCTAAGGTCAATTTAGGAAGGATTGTTATGATCTAGACCAATTATGGTTTCAGAACCTTTGTAATTTAATCGTAAGATTTCGAGCATGCGAGAGTGTCCAAATGAATGTAGAACAAGCAAAGGAGTGTAGCCAATTGAATAAAGTATCAGACCAAAGAGAGGGATATGTTTAAAAGGCCATTAAGAGGCCTTATGTAACTTGTATGTACAATCTTGTACGATTGAGTAATGATATCACTCCATTCGAGTGTTATGTGGAATTGATTAATTGAGGACCTCATTATATCTTAAGGTGTGCAAATCTCTGTGTATTACTATATGTATTAAATATCTGTAAGGAACGTGTGTGCAGATTTAGATTGAACCCTAGAAGAAAAATTTCACATAAAAGGAGTTGATCGATATCGAGCATTGATCATTGAAGGGATCGATGCCCAAATGCCACTAAGGTTGGTTGCACTCATAGTAAGAGGGAGGAGAACAGAGTTACATTCAAACTCTGTACACAGACGAAGCTAAGAACAATGAAAAAACCCTTTGTAGGTGATCGCAAAATAGGAATCGTCAGATCCCTATCGGGATTCATTGTAACCATTGGATCGTAAGAAATTGCAACCATCGGATCAAGAACCAAGTGAGAAAGAATCAAGAGATCCTATGGTAAGTCCATGGAGGGATCTCAACCGTCCACCCAATGGTTGATTAAATCCCAATCGTAGATTGGGATCGGAGGAGAATCGTGCGATGGTGGAAAGGCTTACAGAGTCCAAATATCGGAGTGTAAAGTAGAAGAGAACTCCGATAGGTGAAATCCGATCAACGATGTTGATTATTCGAAGAGGCCTAGAGATTGACAGCATAGGACAGTCAAGAATTCAGAACCCGAAGCAGTGTCAAAGAAGCTTTGGGATAGCACATTCAGAGTGCTAATTGGAAGGATACTCCGACGAGGAGTTTCGATGAACAACAAAGATAAGTTTCAAGATGATCCTAATTGAGGCCATGCAGATGATGTGTGGCAGAGTTTGAGTGGTTTTCATATCTAAGTCTTCGGGGTTAGAAGAATACGCCTGAAAAAGAGTTCGACGAAGTAGGGCGACCAATGGTCCAATGCATTCGGAGTGATCTAGATTAGTGTCGAGAGAGCTATGCATGGCGAATTTCTATTAGATGTCGAAGTAGACCCACCAGGGTCCAACAATAGTGGAAGGTCCGACAAAGAGACATTGATAGATGGTGGAGATCTATTCAAAGTTGAATAGATCGACGACTCAGGAAGAGACATGTGGTAGGTCACCAGGGTGACACATGGCAGTTGACAGAGCCTTGATGTGGCATCAATGAATGGGAAGTGGACATGTAGCAGTGACAAGGAAAAGTGAAATTGTGACATGTGGCAGATGGATCCACAAGTAAGAGTTTAACACGTGGAACTCACGTATAGATCCATGTGACAAAGGTTTTACGTAGTGAAAGAGAGGATGGTGATGGTGGTCATAGATCTTGTAAGATCGAAAATGGAGAAAGCATTTATCTTTTGAATTCTAAGAAGGATAGTTAAGATCATCGGAGCAAGATTTTCGGAGTGCAGTAGTTCACGGGAGTCCGATAGGGGAACTCCGATACAAAGGAAAGAAGGATTAAATCGCGACCGTCCATCGGGACGTGACCAGGATGGAAATCTACCGTTTGATTGGGACCCAAGCGATGGGGAGGATCAAAGATTGGAATATCCCGAGGCACATTATGGATCATCCATCCTATGACGATCAACAGTGGGAAATGATCGTTGTGAAAAGTCTAATGGTATGTGGAGAAGCTAAGTCCGAAAGGGTATAAGCCCGCAGTTATGCTCCGAGGTTCTATGGAGGCGAGAGCTGATCAGGAGCACTAATGCTTGTTGCACATAACATAGTATTGTAGAACTCTGTTAAATGTGTTTTGGGCCCACAAGTTAGTATTTGCAGTAGCTCGATCCGATTCAGTGCGAAATTTCGAGGTTTTGAGAATTCTGTAATTGTGGGTTTTAAGGTTGGGAGGTCATTATTAACCATAAAAAAAATTGCCCAACTAACTAATGCCAAGTCAACAAAGAGATGACCACGAAGAGATTACAATATGTCTGGCCAGAGACAAGTATAATAAGATTTTAAATACACTATATTTTTTTATATAAGCATATACTCATAAATATTCAAGCCGTATTTTTCACCTATAGCCATTCAAATATGTACAGAGAATATTTACAAAAAATTGAGGAAATCTCATGGGAAGATTGTGTGTCCAAGCCATTGATGGAAAAGAAAGAAAACGTACAATTGTTTTTCATGACATTTTCACAGAGCAATGACCACCTATGTGATGGATACGAAACAAAATTACAATACAATATATAGAAAAAATTGGGCAGATCTATGTCAAAATTGTTACATTGATTGACACTAAATGAAGGTAAACAATATGCACCTCATAACAGTGCATTTAATGTTATGTATGTTGAAATATGTATTGTCTTATTTTAAGCATCTTTAAATCTAACAATATATATGTCAACAAGCACATCATTAAATACCCTGCTGCGGGGTGCATTTTGCTAGTCCAAAATGAAATGTATAATTGTTTTTCATAATATTTCTGGAGCAATGACCACCACAGCAATGACCACCACTGAAGACGTTGGGGGTCATGAGTCATACTCAGCAGGTCCGTAGTTTTGTGAAATGTCTTCCACAACATCCATCTGTACACTCCTCTTTCACACGATAGACAATCTCCACGACCCTTGTGATACGCATAAATGGTAGTTTAGTGGATGATCCTCGCACCAAAGGACATGGTAAGTGGGTTTTGAATGTGTATATACATTTATGCCATGACTAAGGCATCAAAACCATCCAAATAATGGGGCTCTTAGAGATATGAAAGCCCTAGCGCGGGCTAAGTAATGTTATTGCTCTCTTTAAATATTAGAGGGATAGGAGGCACCTTCAAAACAGCCTCAGTTCGTCGACTCCTAGATCATACGCGCCCTGACATTGTCTTTCTACAAGAGACCCTGGCTCATGAACAGAAAGCTAGAGATTTTATGCATCATCTTCGTCCTTCTTGGGTTTCGAGTGTTGTAAATGTTGTTGGCAATTCATGTGGTTTACTAGTGACCTGGGAACCTAATTTGTATGATTTGGTTCCCTTTCTTACAATCAGAGGTATTTTGTTAACATGCATGTGTGTTGTCAATCAACGGGAGATCTCCCTACTAAATGTGTATGGTCTGTGTGTAGATCAAAATCTTTTCTGGAGCTCGTTGGCCAATAGTGGCATCTTATCCATCAACAGCCAAATTATTGCTAGCGACCTGAATATTATTATCTCCTCCGATGAGAACAGGGGTGGCTCTTTAGTTCCTGGATTGACAGAGGATTACTATAGAAATTTATTCCTTTCAAAGAAGCTAATCGATGTTAAGCTGATTAAAGTGGTTCCAACGTGGCGAAATGGTCGGTCCGATCAAGAAGCCATAAAGAGACATCTTGATAGGTGTATGGTATCAGAAGGTTTATTGGCGGCAGTGGGATTATCCAAATCTTGGGTGGAATATCCCTTCATTTCAGATCATGCATCCATCCTATTACAGTTAGAAATTCCCCCTATATATAAGGCTTACCCCTTTCAACTAAATGCTAATTGGCTGCAGGATAAATATTATGTGTCTTTGGTTCACAAAGTTTGGAAAGATCATCGTTTTTTCACAGAAGGTGATAAGCAATGCAGAGTTGTTTGGAAGTTAAAGGAACTAAAGTGTCAAACAAAAAACTGGGTTAAAGAAGTTAAGGAGAGAGACAAGGCACTCTTGGATAAACTGGAAGCTGAGATAAAAGATAATTTGATGGATTTCATTGGGGATTCTACAAATCTGGAAAAGGAACATCTTCTTAGGGAGATGGAGGTTAAAAGGAACAAAATCTTGCGCGAGGAGGAGGAGTCTTGGAGACTTTGAATCAAGGTGACCTGGATCAAATATGGCGAAAATAATACAAGATTCCATAAGTTGGCTAGCCATAACAGGAATCAGAAACATGTTTCGGAAATCATGGATGGAAATGGAATCATCCTTACTGATCAGGGAGTGATAAGGGCAGAAGCGGTGGACTACTATAAGCATTGTTTTGAGGCCCAATCAAACATTAATATAAATGATCAAGTCAAGATAGCAAGTCTTTATCCCGGGATGGTTAGCGAGGAGGAGGCGGGACCCCTCTACATCCTTATCACATTGGAGGAATTAAAGTCTGTGCTACTACATTTCAATAAAGAAAAGAGCCCGGGCCCAGACGAGTGGACAACATAGTTCTTTACCTTCTTTTTTGACCTGGTAGGGGAAGACCTCCTTGAGATGGTGGAGGACTCGAGGAGGAAAGGCAACTTAAGTGGAGGACTTAATTCAACCTTTCTGGCTCTTATTCAGAAGGAAAACAAACCTGTTTCCTTTGACGATTTTCGGTCGATATCTCTATGCAATCTCTGTTATAAGGTGATTTCCAAAGTTATAGCTAATCAGATCAAACTGATCCTTTTGAGATTCCTCTTAGCTGAAAAACTGGGCTTTCTACAGGGCAGAAGGATACAAGATGCAATTGTTATGGCTCATGAGAGTCTGCATAGTATTAAAAAAAAAGAAATTAAAGTCCTTGGTGATGAAACTTGACTTGAGGAAATCCTATGATTGCATAGACTGGGAATACTTAAGACTGACTTTAATTACAATGGGTTTCGACATTCAGTTGACAAACTGGATCATGAGTTGTGTTACAACTTCTACCTTTGTTGTGTTGTTCAATGGAGAGGCGACATAATTTTTCAAAAGCGGTAGGGGGTTCATCAAGGCTGCCCATTATCACCGTTATTGTTTATCTTGGTTATGGAAGGGCTCAATCTCATGTTAAAAAGCAGCATTGTTGAGGGCACAATAACAGGCATAAAAGTCTCCAAAATGATCAAGGTTGTACACCTATTGTTTGTGGACGATATCCTTATTATGACAAAGGAAAATATTAATGAATGGAGGGAGATTACAAATATTCTTCAGATTTTGTATTGCCTCAGGTTTAATGATTAACAATTCTAAAACTATCGTCCACCATGGGGGATTATCGGAGACGGATTTGAATCCTTTAAAGGAGCTTCTTCCATATTCCTTTTTTCGAGCGAATGATAGGATTCAAATATCTAGGTTATTACTTAAAGACTAGACCCTCAAAGAATGAAGATTGGATATGGTTAGTGACTAAATTGGAAAAAAGATTGGGCTCTGGTGTAATAAGTGGATTTCTTTAGGTGGTTGTTTTGTTTTGGTGAAAGCGGTGTTGGAAAGCCAACCTGTTTACTGGATGTCTCTGGAGCTCATCTCGCACTCGATTCTAAACAAAATTCGAAAGTTTATGTTTGATTTTCTTTGGAGTGGGAGCTATACTAACCAACAGTTTCACCTCTGTAGATGGGACATTTTATCCAGACTGAAGAAATGTGGCAGTTGGGGCCTCAGAAACCTCCCACTTTTTAACTCGGCTTTGCTGGTCAATACTCTATGGAGAGTTCTGACGCAGGATGGTATTTGGCATAGAGTTTTAATGGATAAATACCTATATAAATCAACTGTGATCAACTGGTACAGATAGGCCTCCCACAAGCAACAAGCGACGTCTAGAATATGGAATAGTTTCACTAGTATTATTCACGTGATTCTGCACTAGCAGAGTTGGTGCCCGGGCTCGGGTCATTTAATCTCTATAGGTAGGGATCAGATAATTGGTATGGGAGACAAATCATTTCTCTCGGAGCCATTGATATCTCACCTTAATGATATTAGAATATCAGTCTTGGGACAAGTTAAAGCCCCCAGCAGCGTGGACTCTTTCACAGAGACTTGGTTAAGCAATGAAGTTATGGGTTTAAGAGGAAGACTTGCAACAGAGTGGGAACATTATCGAATGAAGAAAAAGACTAGAGATCTTGCAAATTATTTTCAAGATATCAGCTTCCATCATATTTACAGGATTTTCAATAAAGAGGCCGATATATTATGTAAAAGGGCGCTGCTGGAACTGGAAGGCAGATTATCCTTTTATCAATGGAGTAATGGGGTTGATGGTCCTCATACCCATTTAGACATCTTTGAAGTATCTAAAGGGTGAAGGGCCTTGTTTTTGGTCCAGTTTCGAAGTAGATATTACTCTTTTATTCCTGAGTTTTTCACTCTCTGTTTTTTTTGTTTTTATCACCGTGGAATGTAATATAACCTGCCTAGTGCTTGGTTTCTATTTTGAATTTCTTGAACAAGTTATTCTGTTTGTCTATTATAAATAAACAACTTTGATGATGTAAATAAAATTATACCTTAATATAATTTTCGAGAGAATTTTCTATTAAAAAAAAAACATCCAAATTACATCAATTATATCATCTATGAAGTGCTCCTCATTGTCACTTGATTGCGAAATATGAAGTGCTACTCATTGTCACTTGATTACGAAAGATGAGGCCCAAAGGAAACAAATAACAAAGTGATCATCGAGCAATATTTTCAACGGAGAAACTACGAGGGCGGTGCATCGTACCACTTATGGGGAACCCCCCTCTGCGCGCCGATCATCATCCGACGACAATGTAAAACCACCGACAAACCACGTGGTCGATGCATCGACTCAGTGGGGCCCTTCACCTCGGAGTTTTCTGGAATTCCCTCTACGCGCCTATTATCATACGACAACTTGGTCAAACCTCCCAACTTAACGACGGACGCACCATTTCTTTACTTTTTCATCTTTATCTTCATTGCCTTCATTTCTTTCATCTTCCGTTCTGATCCGATCAGTAAGAGGTATCGAGTATGGAGCAAATAGCAGAGGCAGAGCAATACCAGGTTTTCATCAACCACAGGGGACCCGACACCAAGAAGAATCTAACTTCAGAGATAAA
>JASDQU010258984.1:0-12262 GCA_032191745.1 Picea mariana | reverse complement strand
ATGATTGGTACATACTTGGTACATGGTTGGTTTCACTTGTTTATGGTACAGGTTGATTACAAATTGTTTGGTACAGGTTGGTGCATGGTTGATGCACTTGTTTATGGTTCAGGTTGATTATAGGTTGAGGTACAGGTTGATGCATGGTTCAGTTTTATTGGTACATGTTTACAATGGTATATCTCACAGTGATATTGTGACAGTGGTTCCATCATTCTACTTCTACTTCAAGGCGGTTGGACAGGGCAAGGACAGGTGGCTGTAGCCACCTTCTGGTGGTAACCAAAGAACATAGGGGGTTGTAACCTCCTTCTGGTTGTAGCCAAAGAATTGGGGAGTTGGAGCTTCCCTCAGGTTATATCCTGAGAAACTAGGGGGTTGGAGCCTCCTTCTAGTTGTAGCTGGAAAACAAAGGAAGTTGGTGCTTCCAATCAATGTAATTCTTCAAGACATATAANTGTAGTCTAAGAAACTAGGGGGTTGGAGCCTCCTTCCAGTTGCAGCTGGAAAAAAAAGGAAGTTGGTGCTTCCAATGAATGTAATTCTTCAAGACATATAAGAAAAAGCATTTCATGGTTTTCTCCCGATTTGAGTTTCCACGTAAAACACTGGTTTACTGTGTATGTGTGTGATTGTTCATTTCTTATTTCTCATTATTGGATAATAATTCTACATTGATATAACACTTGGATTATTTGGAGAAAAGGATTATAATTACGCTATTACTAATTCACCCCCCTATGAGTAATCCAATAGAATTATCCAGGGAAGTCAAGATGAAACTTGGTTGAAACTTCTCAAGGAACATAGCAGGAAAATCCCAAGAGGGAAAGATTTATTAAGGAAAGGAGAAACAATTTCCTCACTCTGAAAACTCTAATTTTCTTAACAGAGTTATAAACCTCAAAAAGAACAACTGTAAAAGAAAAGGAAAATAAACAAATAAGTATGTTTAAATGAATAGGCTTGGTTGATCCATGTTAAGTAAAGGTAGTTAGGCCTTGGAAATAACTAAGCTGAATTGAAAGTTCCAGACTGTGTAGGAGGAGTTGGAAAAGAGGGAAGATTCCCTTAACTCCTTTCCCTGTTGTTTGTTGTGTTTATTTGGGATGAAAAACTAATATGTTGATGGTTGTAGGATACCAAGCAACTGAAATATCTTTTATGGTTGCACTAGTGAGCACATTGAAGTACTTGTAGATGTGTTGGGACACATATGATAATGCTTGCTAATTTAGATGCTATGTACATGCATTTTTATTTAACATGACATTTAATATGTTTATGACTGTGATGATGCCTGTTAAGTATAGAAAAATATTGGAGCTATTAAAGAAGGACAACTGCCAATGGTTGAAAACCTCAGGAAGAGGATAAATACAAGAGGGATGTTGTTGATATATTGTTGAAGGGACTTTGAGAGATCCTGTGAAGCACCACTAATGAGGTAATATCAGAGAGGGTGCTGGCAACTAGAACAAGTATAAAATATTTCATGCTCATGTCGCATGGGAGTTGAAAGGGATTGGGTAAGAATCCATTCTGAAGTATTTTATTATCTTAATGATATAAAAATAATTTTGAGTGGTTGTTGTATGCCATTGATACCCAAAACATGGTAAGATTCAAGAAAGAAGAATCTGAATAATAAAGAGAGGAAATCTTTGTTAGTCAAGGATGATTAAAATCCTTTCAAGAAAATTCATGAACCAATAGTGTCATGGGCACATTGATCAATCAAGAGTGATTGGGAAAAAAATTTCTTATAAGAATCACATTTAATTGAATGCATTGAGGACATACATGTTTTCATGAGAGGGCAGGCAATGGACTGCCCATTATGGAACAAGGACCTTCCAATACTCTACTAGAGTTGTAAAATGGTAAAGAGAAGAATTAGGTGGCCATAGATGTTGGCACCCTCATTATTAGTGAAGAAAGAGTGTTGGAAGGAATTCATATGAAATTTTAATTTCATATCATGGTGTGCTTATTTGAGGTTATGATCAACTCAAGGCAGGAGGAACAATCCTACTGTAATAATGAATGTGGATAGATGATCATTATGGTGAGAAGTTGGTTGAGTTCCAATGCATCATGGGAAGAGTGCCTAAAATGAAAAATAATAATATAAAATCAATGTAAGGTTGCATTGTGTGTGAATATGGCCATGGACATTGGCACATTAGTTAAGTTCATATGATGAAACAATTTCATTTTGAAAGGCTTTGTATGTTGAAGTAATTCCTATGAAAGGAATGGTATTTCCTTTTTTATTTTATATCATGGAATAGATGAATGTGATGCAATTTTTAGTATGCACAAATTTTGAAATTGTTTGAAATCCACTGCAAGTGCGCAATGAAAGTGTAATGTGCATGAAAACTAACAATTTGTTTGGTTGTGTGAAGAATGAATTGCAGGAGAAAGGGACTTGGATATGGAAGTTTTGTAAGCCTGTAAGGAAGACCAAAACTTGTTGGATGTAAAAAGATCCAAACTTCCTAGGGAAAGAAGTCTTGGGCTTATGGAATCTGGTTCCTATATAGAACAAATTTGAAAATGAAAATGTGAATTATTATATATGTGTGTGTGTGTGTGGGTAACATATTTGAAAATAATTTTGACTGAAATAATGAAAGAATATCACAAGTTACTGTATGCATGTGATACCAGTGATGACAATATCTGTCCAGGGAGGACAAATAATGGTTGTCAAGATGGAAAGCATGGAAAAAGGCTATTGTTGTGACATGAGAACCTTGTGATAATCCGTGATCGCCATAGAGAATGACATGTTGTGGTAACACGGGCTGGAGGGATGCATAGGAAAGAGAAAGCCAGAGGGATGTCTTGGATGTAAGATTCAGTTAAGTCTCTGAAGATCTTCTTGTATGAGAAATTCTTGGTAGGCAAGATGGATCACTCGAGGGACTGTATAGAAGAGAAGGGGATGCTTGAGTTGAGCCTGGAGGGTGAGTGACCGCAAGGAAGAAGAGACATAGATAACTCTTGTTATCTATTGACTGGGATCATGCACACAATGGGTATGCCAAGGGAAATAGTGATTTGAGTAAATATGAAAACCATATGGATGTAGATCTGTGAACTGCATAGATAAGTATTATGACGATATGTAAATTTTCCTCTTGAATTATGAACAACAATAAAATGTTTTGCATGAAATTGAGATTAGTATGCTTGTTGTTTGAAAATTTTCTAGGCATGTGCTAAATGTTAAGAGTTTGGGAAAGGACCGGACCAAAAAGAGGAACCATTGATGAAGAAGTTGAAATATGAAGGAAGGGAAGGGTTACTGAGATGCAAAGAAAACCAAGGACGATGTTCCTTTGAAGGGGGAGGGGATTGTAATACCCCTTTCCTAAACCCTTGATTATATTTAATTTACCATAATAAATGATTTTGCATGCAATGGCATGCAAATATTGTAAATGAATTATTGTTTGAATGAAAAATTCCAACCAACTGACTATGGGGTGAAGCCTTAAAAGTATTGGTCATGATACCACTAGAGGAAAGAGTGAAGAAACCTATTGAGGGGTCATTATGCTAAGATGACCCAAGCCTCTCTGTTGAGATATTTAATTTATAAATAATAAATTATTTCCCTTTAGCTTGGGTTCTAGGAAAAACCAGTTAATGAGGGAGGATGAGTAGTTAGACAACCAACCATCCTCAATGAATGGAATCATGGAAGACTTGGCTAGGAAATCATAAACTTTCAACCAAAGGTACAAGAAGAGTACTGATTTTGTAGCCCCATATTGACCCCATGAGTTCCTTTTGACAGAAGGGAGAGGACAAGTTGAGAACCTTTCTAGAGGGGGCATACAAGAGAAGAATACACAAGTGCATGTAGGAAAAGGGATACAAAGAGTTAGGAGAAGGGGAGTTGGTCGAGGAAGATGAACTCTAGGGAGTTCAGATTCTAGAGGCAGAGTAATGATTGTGTAAAAACACAGTAGAAGAATAGAGCTTGAGCTCTTAGATTCGGTTTGAGAGTCTAATAACCCAACTTGAGATGAGGAGGCCGCGAGCTCGATGTTGGGAGAGATTTTGATAAACCTTTTTGAAGCCTAGGGCTAGGTGGATGTGAGTAAAATCTTTACCAAGAGTGGTGTGAGGGAGAGTAACCTTCACATACCAAACTCCCTAAGAACTTGAGAGAGACTCCCTAGTGGTATCATGGCTTGGAACGAGGGTGGCCAGAGTGCTAAGAATGAATGCATTTGAGCCTATGATTGGGTGGAAAGGCGTACACCCACAGTCAGTTGGTAGGATACAAATTGTAACAGATAGGTACTCCTTATGCCCCGTGTAATTGAATTTAAATGCATGGTTGGATGCCTGTGTTTATGCTATGAATATGTAGGCTTGAATAGTGGTATTAATGCTTGTTTCATTGGCAATTTTATGTAATTGAATGCTCGTGGAACTATGTAGATGATTGTATCATGTGAATACACTTAGGGATATATATTCTTGTATAGTTGGAATGAATCCTTGTATTACTTGCAAGTTTAATATGATGTGTAATGTAGAATTATGCATACTCTTGCCACCAATGGAATTATATGGTTTGAGTAGGAAACCTGTAGAGGAACCAAAGGAATGGAGGTTACGTTTGAATTGAATCAAAGCGTTCTAATCCCTCCCCCTCAAACCAATAGTGAATTAATTGTAAATCTCGTGTGTGTGTGTGTGTGTAAGAGTCCAGAGAAGGCCCATAAACCCCTATGTATTCTTCGATTTCTGGAAAGGATGATTTGCAGGGATCGAGGTTTTCACTAAGGGTCTAAGAGCCAAAAGAGTGCATTAATCTCTGGAAGAATGAACCTGGAAATGATGGAAGGACAATAAAGTTCTGAATTGATCTTTGTTCCTTGAATTATTCCCTATGTAAGTTATCAAGGAACAATGACCGTCAATCCCAGAGTAGGAGTCGACCTTAACCATTCAATGATGGGTTTTATACTCATTGAAAATCCCTATGTAAATCAACGAGTCACAATAGTCATCAATTTGTGGAGGTTGGTCAATCCTGACTATCCAAAGATGGGCTAGTAACCCATTCTATCTTGTTTTGAACAAGTGAGAAACAATGGTCGTAGGATCCACTGAGAGGCTAGATGATAGTTGTCTGAGTGTTACTACATATATGGGAACAATGGTTAGACCCCATATTACTGGGCTATCAGATACTGAAGCATCAAAGGTCCCGTATGCTAGATTATGTAAACATTCTCTATATGTCGATACTTGAGGAGCAAGGTATCAACCCTTAGTTCCATACCTTTATTATAAATAAACACGGGGAGAGAGTGACTTCATAGTAATGTACTATGCCAACTTGGAAACCATGGTGTCATGGAGGTGACACCTATCAACATCTAGTTGCAGATGAGTAGAGTGTGGGCCCTGGCAGACGTAAGCCCCTTTGCATTGACACCTTTGAGATATCAGTCATCAGATCTACTTTTCGAGAAATCCCAACTATAGATATCTTGTAGAAATGCTCAGGAGGAAGTTTATCATTCCAGGGTATCGGAGAACCAGACCTTAGAGGAATTCTAAGTCCAAATCCTTTTGGAATCCTGATATGTCGATGCCTGGTGGAAGGGTTCCAACCCATGTATTAACGTATATTGAGAGAGAGAGGAGGAAACCTCATGGGTGACAATGAAGTCACAAAGGCAGACACCATGGATGAGGTTGCTACTTGGCAAAGGATGATTTTTCAAAGGATTGGAAATGGGCCTCTGTTGGGATTAAGCCTTAGAATAGACACGATGAACCTGAGCTATTGGATATGAGGGTGGACATATATCCACCGTTGATCTATGTTGTGAAAAGTTAATTGGAACTCGGGTTGCTGAGGAGTTTTGTTTTCATGAAGTTGATAGAAATCTCGCTGCCTCGATACCTAGAGGAAACATATTGTATATTTTTTGTCTCACATGGCATACAATTATTGGTCCATGTGTTGTGACATGGATGGTGCCATGTGTCAAGTGAATTTGGGGTTTTGCATGGATATCCCTACCAGATTGGAGAACGTGATAACGTAAATAGACAAGTGTTGTGCCACATGTCGTAACACATTGTCAGCCATGTGTCAAGATGAGTCAACTAATGTCATGACGTGTCATTTTGGGGGCACACCACATGGAACCTACTATACAAGTGTAGGCCTAGTTGAGCATAGAGCTTTGGTTTAGCATCCCGAATCCACAACCATCGGATCTTGGAGCCAAGTGACCTCTACTGTCGATTTTCATAACTAATCTTAGGAGGGGTTAACACCTCGAGGTATTGGAATATCGGACCCTAGATAGATGTCAAGTTCATAACACTTGGGAAAGTCTCGATATGTCGATAGGCGGTGGTCCTGGTTACAAGGAAAGATAATTTCCAGCGTTTCCTTGTTAACCTAAGAACAAAGGAGGATGAAATCATATGATGTAATCCAACTAATGTGTGATGGACATGTGTCATCACCTAAGTGTAGAGACCTAATGCCTGGTGATGATGTGTCACACAATGGTTGGTCCACGTGTCAAAGTGAATCAAGACCTTGAGGCAGAGTTCTGTGGTGAACATGAGTGCCACATGTCATGCTAGGTGTCAGGTCACGATGGTGCCATGTGTTGAAGGTGTTGAGTGTCTACACTTTGGAAATAGTGCAAATAGCCTAAGTCAGTCATTTCCAATTTGTTCTTAAGGCTAGTTTTCAGATGGTTTAAAAGTTTAGGGTCACTACTAGTGAGGATAAGATCATCAACATAAAGAAAAAGAATTATGACACATCTTCCTACTTTGTTGGTATAGACATTAATGTCATAATGACATCTAGAAAAGTCGGTATCAAGAAGAATGTTGTCCATTTTGGCATACCAAGCTCAAGGAGGTTGCTTAAGACCATTAAGAGATTTCTCAAGGCGACAAACAAGGCTAGATTCATTTTGGACATAGTCGGTAGGTTGGTTCGGGCCTTGTGTCTTTCAACACTTCCATGTGATGCATACTTACTTCTATACTCCCATTTACATATGACAAGTTTTCTTCCTTTCGGAGGAGGTACAAGATCCCAAGTATCGTTTTCCATTAAAGAAAGATACTCTTCATTCATTGTTGTATCCTAATATGGATGACCTGAATATTCTAAAAATGTCTCTGGATCATGAGTCTTTGAAACTTGATCCAAAAGAGAAGAGACTCACTCGACCTGTGAATGTGTTCAATGATGATTTGAAGGATCACTGACAAAATCACCAACTGCTTCTAGAGTTGAGCAAACCCATTGGGGAACCGGTGGTGTTGGTGCAGGTCCATGTTCAATGGACTCATTTGGAGGAAGGTGAGTAGGTAGAGGTGGATTTTCATCCTCACTGTCATCATCTGAAGAAGAAGAAACCAGAATAGGAACAAAAGATGACACAAACACTGAAGATGGCTTGTAGGATAAAGAAGGCACAAACACCAAATTAGGATCACAGAAAAAAATATTTTCATCAAAGTTAACATATATTCTAATAATAACATCATTAGAATGAGTTTGAAGAAGTCTGTAACCTTTGAAATCTTCAGAATAACCAACAAAAATACACTTCCCACTTTTAGGCTGTAAATCTTTCCTTTTCTCATCAGGAATGTGAGCTCATGCTACACTACCAAATACATGTAAGTGGCTTACATTAGGTTTAATTTTATTCCATGCTTCTTCTAGTGTTATACTTTTAGAGCCTTTGTGGGAGTGTGATTTACTATGTAATTTTCACAGTTAATGGATTCCACCCAATAATTAAGAATTAATCCCTTAGATTGGATCATACAATTAGCCATTTCTTTTAACGTGTGATTATTTCTCTCAACAACACCTTTTTGTTGTGGTGTATATTGAACAATGTGTTGCATTTGGATTCCCTATGGAGTGCAGTAACTTCTAAAATTGGTGCTCACATATTTACCTCCATTATTTGTTCTTAACCTTTGAAGTTGATGTCCAGATTATTTTTCTACAAGGGCCTTGTAGGCCAAAAACCTTTCAAAGACTTCACTCTTAAGTTTTAAGAAGTAAACCCAAGTTTTTATAGAGAAGTCATCCATGAAAGTTAAGAAATACTTGCACCTAGAAACATAAGGAGAAGAAAATGGACCACACAAGTCACCGTGAACAAGATTCAAAGGGGTCGACGCGTGCCAAGAGGAATGTTTGTCAAAACTTACCCGATGATGTTTGTCGAGAACACAATTGGAACAAACACCATCTCTACAGGAAACAAGAGGAAAACCAGGAATCATCCGTTGATTACAGAGGTGTTGCGATGAGAGATAGTTTAGATAACCAAACTGCTCATGCCAAAGTTTTCCCAAGTCATCGCTATGAGCAACAAAAACTGATGGAAAAGATGATGAACCGAAGTTGTGAAACTTGTACAACCATGTAATATCATCAACAATTCCATTTGCAAGAAAATGCTTAGGATATTTTAGATCCTTGATTACAACTTGATGAGGTGAAAACTCTACATTTTTACCTTCACCTGAATGAGTGATTTGATGCACTAATAGAAGGTTGCAGGAAATACTTGGAACACACAATACATCGTTGAAATGACCATTATCTACCTGAACTATTCTAGACCCTATAACACTAAGAGATCTATTATCACCAACAAATATTTTCTTGGTGTTACAAAAAACCATATAATAAGATGTTCTAGAATCAATAAGCCACTCATCAGAAGAAGAAGTAGAAGTTGCATTGAAGGAGAAACCAAAAGTAGAAAGTGCATGTCCATGAGAAGAAGAGTTAGAAGAATAAGAATCGATATTGATGTTGTGATTCTTCATCGTTTCTTCGAAAGCTTCCATCTTCTTAAAACATTTGGACTCCACATGACCATCTTTCCCACAAAAGTTACAATGTCTATCGGCTTCTTATTTTTAGATTTTTCTCTTTTGATACCATGTTCAACAACACATGTATTCCAACAGAGGATGAACACCTTCAATAATTACTCACACAACAAGATCAAATATCAACACATCGACGTTTTTACGTGGTAAAACCCTCATGGGGAAACATCCACGACCCAAGCCAATGTGGCCACTTGGAGCAATTTATTAATGCAAAATACAATATTACAAATAGATTTACAAGAGAGCTTCTCATAATCTATCATCGAAAAATGACCCTCCATTCTATTTAAATAGAGATTATGGACCAATCGGGTGTTAAGCCACATATCAATGTAGTCGTTAAGGAGAATATGAGTCATCAAATCACTCTATGTCAGCAACCTATCATGACTGTCAGATTACCTAACTACAAATGCATACTAATGCGTAATATGGAAACACAGTTTTACCTAACAACACATTAGACCAAGTTGATATTAACTAACTCCGAAGTGTCTAAATATCCTAACAATATCTGAGTAGGGTCTTATGAATTAGCGGTAGTAGCGCATATGTACCAAAAATGTTTTTATCTGTTTGACATTGGCAGGGAGTTTTCAGTCGAGGATTACTTTAATCTTTGCCATGTCAAACTTTATTCCATATTTGTAGATGACATTACCTAACAATACACTAATGGATGTTGCAAATATACATTTATTTGTATTTATAGAAATATGTATTTGTCGACATATTTCCAACATCATTCTTAGCCAATGTTTATATTTTTTTTAGTAAACTATATACTATCCAGTCGTCGAAGTAGACTTCCATGGTTTCATAGATATATTCTTGAAATGCATTAACTACTATCCTAGAAAAGACAATATGCACATTTTTCAATCCAAAGGGAATTACTCTATATGCAAAGGATCCAAATTCAGACTCATCCATAACGTTAATAAATAAACCCTTAATTCCATTTGATTCCATCTTAATATTACACATTATTTCTTCAACCGAAATATTTATAGATGCAATGGAAAAATAACTGTTTTTTTTAGTTTCATACTCATCTCTTCTAATCCATAGTTAGGGAGGTTGATTATGAAATATGAAGAAGTCCAAACGTTATATAATTTGGAATTTTTCCAGCAATTATCATTGGAATCTAGCTATATAATTTTTGGTCAAATTGCAAATTGCATTTTTTAAAGAATAAATGGATTAAACACCCTAAAAAAATACATGTTAAACCCGAAATGTGCTATCTCAACAATTTTTATCTACAATTCCAACAATTCTTCTAAATTTTGATTAGATTTTGGGCAAAAATGGTTGAAAATTTCTGATTGGAAAATGTTCAAATCGTAGCATGTTTAGACTATGCTCCAAAATATTTCCAATATTTTCATTTTTTTGTTGGAAACCTAATCCATTAGGGTTATGGTATTAGTCAATTATAAAGGAATATGAAACATCAAGTGATAAGAATGATCATTGAAAGTCTAAAAGACCTCTTGGAAGACAAATCCAAAAGTCAAGCCTATGTATTTATATATGTATCATATTAATGAAATGGCAATCCACACTTATCTCAATTCATGTGTTCTAAAAGTGGTATCAGAGCTCGTAGTTTTTAGGCCTAAAACATGCTATGGTAGTTTTCCATATCAAAGAAATTCTAAGCGTTTTAATTGCAGAAATGTCTCTTTGCGCCCCTCTACCTGCCAGTCTGTCTTGGGCGCACATTTTCATGTCAGATATGAGCGCTATAATTATTTTGTGCCCAGTTCTCAGGTCGTTCACGCCCTTCTCCATTCTCGATCCTTCTCAATATGTGTGAAACCCTTGTGCGTCACTCTTCAAGTGGATCTTCGTAAAATCCTAATCTATGGTGCACGAACCAGGAAATGAGTCCAATTCTAGAAATATTCATAGTTCATTCTCAAGCCATAACATATGTTCTATAGTAATTGTTGTATTCTCTCATCACTATCGCCCAATCCCATTTATGGACGAAAGCTGATATGATTGATTTTCTATACACACTTCCTTCTCTCCTTTCTGCTCATTTTCTTCTCCTGTTTTGGGATCGGAAGGGCATTTTTCTTCTTCCTTGGCACAAACATCATCACCCATGCCTTCGAATTTGTTTCCTCCATAGAACCCTGAACATATAATCGCTTAAAGGCCTCATCGCATTTATCTAACAGTATTTTGAAGTTGTGAAGAGATCAAATGAATTAAGGAATTTGAATGAGGATGGTATGAGAATAGACGCTTATTGATTTCGATGGTTGTTGATAAATTGCAGAGAAACATCTTGTTCAACTACAACAAAGAGACAAAGAGTCAAGATTGTAGTTGTCCTCCGTGAAAGTGTTTGTTAGGATTGTTATTGAAGTTTTATCTAGTCCAACTAAGGCATCTTATGAAATGATTTGTGATGGAACCATGGGAAGAGCGTTTGGACCCTTGAATATGTATGGTCGTATTTCCTGGGTAGCTGATGTAAAAGCCTTTGATTTTTTTTTTGAAGAAGTAGTTGGTGAACACCTTATGGTTTTGTCACCCATTTCTAGCTATCCATGGTTGCATTCGACTCTTTGAAGTGGTTTACTATATGATAGACTATCTATTGGTCCATACTTGATATGACTATCCTCCATACATAAGATTACTTTATATTGGTTATTCTCTTGCACTCATCATTGTCTTCTTGCACACATCCAACAAGATCTATTGAACACTCTAATACTTTCTTCTATGGACAATACAATCACAATTGACAAAAACAACTTTGCAATATGTTCTAACTTGTTTTCAATTTTCTCAAGCCAAAGTAGAACTGCTTCAAACTCATACTCGACTTCTTCATGATGAACTTGAATGAAAGAATCTTCAACATTTCGAACTATTTTTTGTTTAGAACAACCATTTTTTCAATTATGACGACAATTATGATGATCCATATCAACAACCAGTGCAGGATCATTTTAACAAGCCAACACTAGATTCAAGTGTAGATGAAGATGAAGTTGTGCATGGATAAGTTCAACATTCTCTTTCCAATCCAATCACTAGGCCTTGGGAGGAAATCATAGATAATAATAATGTAACATGTATTGGATATGAAAAGGAAGTCACATTTCATATTCCAGATTATACCAAAGCGATCCAGTTCCAAAGTGTTGGATTGCTTCAAAAAATTTCACATTCAACTATTCCATTTCAAGAGAAGATTCTAAAATGCCGACTTTGTTAGAGAGTTGGCCACATGGAAGATTAGTGTTTTGATCTTCATCATTGTGAGCATTGTGGAAATCATAATCATTCT
>JASDQU010258970.1:0-10292 GCA_032191745.1 Picea mariana | reverse complement strand
TTTTGAATTTATGCGCATTCTGCGTAGTAATGTTTTTCAATTAAGCCAAGGAATGTTACATATTGGTACCAGAGATTTTGGTTCAACACTATACTTGTATGGGCCATAGATCAACATGAATTTGGTAAATTTGTCATCTCAACATTTGAGCTGTGTCGAATTTGGGGAAGAAGGTAAAATCTGAGTGAAATACCCAAATTTCTAAGCAAATTTAAGTCAGAATTGCACTCAAAATGGTTGTTATGGAGGGGTCATTTCAACTTCCAAGAGATTGAATTGGCTTAGATAGGTGAGTCGATCACTTTCATGATGGTCGTGGCTAAGAAATATGGAAAATCAGTTAAGCAAAGAAATGACTTACATGCGCTAAATATTGGCGTTCCACGATGCATAATTGGTGGTAAGCACAAAATATTGGTAAGCGGTGTGTGTGCTAAATATTGGTGCTATGCGATGCCGAATTGGTGGGGCACGCAGAATATTGGTATATAGTGTGTGCACTAAATATTGGCATTATGCGATGCATAATTGGTGGTGCACGTGGAATATTGGTGCATGATGTGTGCGTTAAATATTGGCATTGTACAATGAAAAATTGGTGGTGCACGTGGAATATGGGTGCATGATGTGGCACTACGCAGTGCGTAATTGGTGGTGCATGGTATGTGCATTAAATATTTCCGTAGCACATTGTGGAACTTGCACACGATGAATATTAGTGTGTGGTAT
The DNA here is from genome assembly GCA_032191745.1 of Picea mariana. Lineage (NCBI taxonomy): Eukaryota > Viridiplantae > Streptophyta > Pinopsida > Pinales > Pinaceae > Picea > Picea mariana. The sequence continues at coordinate 9,563 of JASDQU010258970.1, read as the reverse complement.
AAAGTTGTGCACACTGAATATTGGTGCGTGGTACATGCGCTAAATATTGGCGATGTGCATTGTGGAACTTGCACATGATGAATATTGGTGCATAATATAGAACTAGTGCGTTTGTGGGCTTTGAAAAGGAAGAAGAGAAGAAGGAAAGGGAAGGAAAACCATCGACGACAGACACAGGTCGATTTGGTGGACTATCACAACAGTAAATTAGTGATTTTTTATATGAATGTTTTTTAGTTTTTCAAGGTCATCAACCTGTGGAGGCATTTTGAGGGAAAACCATGGCTCATATGAGAAAGTTACAACTAAAACTATACAAAGTATATTTTCAACACAAGTTTACTTCCAGGGGGCATAAATCCTTGCTTAGAAGTCAATTTGGAGCACAAGAATAGTCTATGGAAATATTATGGACCATAGAAGTCATGCTTGGAGCCATATTTGAAATTTGGGTACATAAAATTAGAACACATGTACATAAAATTTGGACACATGTAGCATACATGGATAAAATTGTGAAAACAATCAAACTTCTACAAGCCATAAATCTCTGCTCAGAACTTAGAATTGGGAAAATGAGTAGTTGTCGGAAAGGTCATGAGGAGGTGAATCCATATATCGACCCATAAAATTGATTTGATTAGTATGATTTATAGTAAAATCAAAATAAGATGACTAGTGGCATTAAAGAGTAGAAAAATTATTCATTATGTTTTCAGAACTGTGTATGTATATATATTTTTCTAACATAAAATTTATTGCATGCACATTTTCTTATAGAATTAGAGGTCAAGAAAACAAATTTAGTTCTTATATAAGGGATGAAGTTATGGGAGATGCCCATGAATCTTATAGCCATGAGGAGGAGGTCAGTGGTAGGAGGAGGTCAGAGATCTGGATGTCATCATGGAAAATAATAAGATAGAATCTAACATAAGAAAATACAAGCAAGATCTTGTAACTATGATAATCTTAAGGAGAGAAGCGCAGAGCTATAGGGAAGACAATGAGAATATTATGAAAGCTCAGGAGAAGATACTACAGAGTCTGAACATGTTGCATAAACAAGCTAATAAATAATCCGGCACAAAGCAAGTGGATAGTTCTAGACATGTGACGACATACAAATCTAATAGAAGGAGGGATGCACATGGGAATGATAGATGGTCAAGGAGTATGAGAATTTACCACCATTCCCTAGAGAAACCCACTAGAAATTCTCATGCGAGTTCAGGGTCATGGAGCAGCCCAAGTGTGTCTCCTGTCAGGAGGTAGAGGAGAAGGCCCGAGGTAGACATTTTTCAAGGTGAAATCAGGAAAATCAAGCCACCAAATTTCAATGGTGAGCACAGAAAAGGAGAAGAGTTCGAGGCTTGGATGTTGGAAATGAAGAAATATTTTTAGCTGCATGATTATCCCTCAAGGGTAGAAACACGAATTTTAACCTACCACTTGCAAGGAAAGGAAACCATGTGGTGGGATAATCTTAAGCAAGCCAAACACCTTGATGAGATGAAGGTCTCATGGAGGTAGTTCAAAGGATATTTCCAAGAGAAATATTTTTTCAAGCATTGCTATGAAATAAATGTCAAAGAGTTATTTGAACTAAAATTGGGAAGCATGACAATGGATGAATATGAGAAGAGGTTCTTTGAGTTGTTGAAGTATGTTGTCTTCATCAAGGATGAAAAGGTCAAAATCCAAAGGTTTCTGAGTGGGTTACATTCCTTCTACAGTGACAAGATACACTATGATAACCCCAAGACTTTAGAGGAGGCCATAAGGATAGAAAAATATATTTATGAGTAGAGAAGAGGTAGGCCAATTTTCTAGAAACCTTGAAATGACAAGATGAAAGGAAATATGTATCAAAGGAAGAAAGGTTTTAAGCCACCCTTTTTCAAGAAAAACTCACAAGCAAATCAACAAGGGTAGTCAACCCAAAATGAGTACATGAAAAAAAAATATTTTTGGAAAAGGCCAATGAAATAGTCTATACAATGTTGGGGATGTGATGGAAATCACTTATATAGGGACTTCCCTCACAAAGGTTAAATAATGAAGACTATCCACAACATTCGGGAGGCTGAAACAATTGAATACATGGGAGGAAACATGCTAAGGATTTATTCCACTTTGGACAACACACAAGCAAAATATCAATCCCCCATGATTGGAAGGTAAGATTGACAACCATCCCATAGAAATTTTAATTGATTCTGGATCTAGCCATATTTACATAAACTCTAGCATTGTTGAAATATGTCACTTACAATGGAGTAAGCATAATAAATCTTGGTTAGTTTAGTTAACCACATGGGCTAATAGGAAAATCAATGAGTTGGTTAAATATTATTCAATAGACATGAATGGAATCAACACAAAGGTAGAAGTGAACATCATACCATTGGGTTCATATGATTTTCTAATTTGCATGGATTGGTTGGAGAATCACCATGCTATCCTAGATTGTCACAACAAGAAAATCATTTTTATTGATGAAGAAGGGTAGCAGGGAAAAGTTCAAAGCATTCCAAGAGTTGTAGTTGTAAGAGAAATTCCAACCATGCAACTGAAAAAAGAGTTTTAGGAAGGGGTGCCAAATTTTTGTAGCCCACATGGAAGAGGAAGCCCAAGATAAAGTGGCAAGTATTGAAGACCATATGATCTTGAAATATTTTGAAAATGTTTTTGGGGAAATTCCAAGACTGCCACCCAAGAGAGACATCAATTTCTCTATTGATTTGGTGCCAGGAGCTGCCCCAGTGTCCAAGACACCTTACAGAATGGGGACACCATAATTGAAAGAGTTGCAAATGCAGCTTGAAGAGCTATTAAAGAAGGGGTATATATGCCTAAGTGTGTCACCTTGGGGAGCTCTGGTTCTTTTCGTGAAGAAGAAAGATGGAACATTAAGGTTGTGCATTGATTTTAGACAACTAAATAAGGTCATCATAAAGAAAAAGTATCCTTTTCCAATGATTGATGATCTATCTGATTAGCTGAAAGGTGAAAGGTGAAATAATATTTTCCAATATTGATTTGAGATCAAGTTATCATCAAGTGGAGATAAAGGAGTATTCAGGGAATACCTGGACAAGTTTGTGATTTTGTTTTTGGATTATATGCTCATCTACTCAAAGACAACATTTTAGATGCAACAAACCCAGATAAACAATATTTATAGATAAAAAAAGCATTACAACAAGGAAATTTACAACATAAATTTAAAAATTATGAGCTGAAAGAGGATGGAATCCTCATGTACAAAGAGAAAATATATGTGTCAAATTTTGGTGAGCTGAAAAACACAATGTCAGGGGAAATGCACAATGTACCATATGATAGGAACCCGAGATATCAGAAATCAATTGCAACTGTAAGAATCCAATACTTTTTGCCAGGAATGAAGACATATGTGGCTAATTATATAGCCATATGCCTAGAGTGTCAGAAGGTGAATACATAGAATAGACATCTACCTGGGTTGTTACAATCATTTCCCATTCTTGATTGAAGTGGTTACAATTAATTTTATTATGAAGCTTCCCATAACAATGAAGAAACATGATTTCATCATGGTGGTGGTGGACAAATTAATGAAGGCTGCACATTTTATTCTTATGAAGACTACGCAAAAGGAAACAAATATTGCAGAGATCTACATGAAAGAAGTTTCCATGCTACATGTGGTGCCTAAGGTAATAGTTTCCGACAAAGATCCAAAATTCACATCCAATTTTTGGAAAGGTTTTTTCAAAGGATTTAGGACAAATTTAAATCTTAGTATAGAATATCACCTAGAGTTAGATGGAAAAACAAAGAGGACCAACATAATAATTGAAGACATGCTCAGAGTGTATGTGATGGAACAACCATCAAAGTGGGAGAATTATATACACTTAGTAGAATTTGATTAAAATAATGGGTATCAAGCTGCATTAAAAATGAGCCCATTTGAAGCATTGTATGGCATGAAGTGTAACACACTGGTGAGCTAGGATAATCTAGTAGATAGATCTTTCATTGGGCTATAATTGTTGAAGAAAATGAAAGAGCAAACGACAGAGATCAAGAAAAGTTTAAAGGATTCCCAGGATAGGAAAAAACATTATGTAGACAAGAAAAAAGTTTTCAGATATTTTAAAGTGGGCGAGCATGTGATTTTGAAAGTGAAAGTAAAGATAGGTTTTCTAAAATTGGGTTGCTTCCCAAAGTTGGTAGCAAGATATTGTGGGCCTTTTGAGATCTTAGGAAAGATAGGCCCAATAACATACATGCTAGAATTGTATGCGTCCATGAGACTGTATAATGTATTTCATGTGTCATTATTAAAGAAATATGTTCTTGACTCTAACCACATAATTGATTGGATTGTGATCCATGTGGAAAATGAAGGGCATTTTCAGGTGCAACCAATATGCATCCTAAACTAGAAAGTTGAAGTTATTAGGAACAAATAAATCGGCCTAGTAAAGTTGCAATGGACATGCTACGGTCTAGAATATGCAATGTGGGAGTGAAAAGAAACTATGCAGGAGGAATACCCACACTTTTTTGTCAATTTTGAAGAGAATAGAAGCTAAAATGCAAGACTCCATTTTTGGGTAGCTATAGTTTCAGAACCACATCTCAATATTCTTGGTATTCTGCGCTGATAGCCTAATAAAATAATGGTTCATCTCGATGGACTTATGGAAGTGAAGGGGGCGTATTTATTGGGTCAACAAGTTGAGAGAAACAAGAGGTTATAGTTGATTTGCTTTCAGAGTATAAAAAAATTGCACAATTTTATATTCTAAGTATGGTGATGTAAATTTGTACGTGTATTTTTGACATGGTTTTGTGCACCATTTGTACGTGTATTTCAACATGGTTCTGTGCATCAACGATGGTGCATTATTTTAGGGGAGGAGGAATGTAACATCCCCACTATAATCCCCGGTTTAATTGATGCATAATGTAGATATGAATGTGGCTATGGCCAAGCGATGTAATATGAAAATTATATTTTTGAATGTAAATAAATAAAATATGATGCCAACTACTGACGGACATGGACAGATATGGGGGCCAAGTTTTCCACAAGAGAATGTTCGACAAAAAAAGTATTCCAATAGAGGATGAACACATTTAGTGACCACTCACATAACTAGATCAAATATCAACACACTGATGTTTTTACGTGGTAAAACATCCACAACCCCAGACAACGTGGCCACTTGTAGAAATTTATTAATGCAAAAGAAAAATATTACGGAGAGATGTACACGATAGTTTCTCATAATCGATCATCGAAAAATTAGCTTCCATTCTCTTTAAAATAGAGATCATAGATGATCCGGTGCTAAGCCACATATCAATGTAGCCCTTAAGATCGAGGAGAATATAATTTTTCAGATCACTCTATGTTGGGAACATATCGTGTCTGTCGGATCACTCTATGTTGGGAACATATCATGACTGTCAGATCACTCTATGTCGGGAACATATCATGACTGTCGGATTACCTAACTACAAATGCATACTAATGCATACCAAATAAACACACTTTTACCTAACGACACATTAGACCAATTTGATTTTAACTAACTCCTAGGTGTCTAAATATCCTAACATCCCCCCTTAAGAACAACTTGGGATAGGATTGAAGGATTTACAAAGGCACCAAAATAAGAGAAGGAAGGAGGCATTAGAGCCTATCCCTACTTAATAAACTTACTGAACCCCTAACATAAATCGAATTTTGGAAAAATTTGCTTCTGTAAGAGACTTTGTGAAAATGTCTGCAACTTGATCTTCTGTAGGGAAAAACAACACTTCAATAACTCAATTATGAATGAGTTTTTTGATGAAGTGCATGTGTAACTCAATGTGTTTGTTGTGCCGATGTTGAACTCGGTCTTTGGCGAGCTTGATGGAACTTTGATTGTCACACCAAAGGGTGGTTGGATGCTACTGCTGGAAGCCAAACTATGAAAGAATCTATTGAAGCCACAAGGCTTCTTGACTTGCATTAACCACTACTCGATACTCTACTTCTGTCAAAGAAAGAGAAATAACCTGTTGTTTCTTACATTCCCAAGTGACAGGTCTTAAGCCAAGGATGAAAAAATAACCTATCGTAGACTTTCGATCATTAGGGTCACTGACCCAATATGAATCAGCAAAACCAACCAATAAAGGAGTCCCCCCTTGAGTTGTAATATATCTTGAACTAAAATGTACCCCAAACATATCAAAGTATCCATTTAGCTACTTTCCAATGAATTTCATGGGTTTTTTTCATATATCGGGCAAAAAGACCAACAATAAAGGAAAGATCAGGATGGGCATAAGACAAGTCTAAGAGGCTACCAAATAACTAATGGTATAAGGTGACATCATGTTCTATAGAAGTACATGTGGCGACAAGTTTGACTTCAGTCTGGAAGGGAGAAGGGGCTGGTTTTGAATCATCCATGTGAAAGTGAAAAAGAAGGTCACAAGCATACTTATACTAGGAAATAAAAATTCTTTCCATGGTTTTCAAAACTTGGAGGCCAAGGAAATAATTCAAATAGCCTAAGTCGGTCATTTCAAATTCTTCGTAAGGATGGTTTTCACATGGTTTAAAATTTTAGGGTCAATACCAGTGAGGATAAGATTGTCAACATAAAGAACAAGGATTATGAGATGGCTTCCTAATTTCTTGGTATAGACATTAGGATCAGAATGACATCTAGAAAAGCTGGTGTTAAGAAGAAAGTTTTCCATTTTGGCATACCAAGTTCAGGGAGCTTGATTAATACCATAAAGAGATTTCTTAAGGTGACAAACAAGGCTAGAGTCATTATGGACATAGCCAGGAGGTTGTTCCATGTATATTTATTCTTGCAAATTCCCATGCAAGAAGGCAGATTTGACATCCATCTGATGGACCTCCCATTTATGTGAGGTTGCAAGGGCTAAAACAAGGTGGATGGAATTCATTTTGGCTACAAGGGTAAATTTTTCATTATAGTAAATGCCTTCAACTTGGGAGAATCCTTTGGAAACTAACCGAGCCTTGTGTCTTTCAACACTTCCATCCGATGCATACTTTTGTCTATAGACCCATTTACATTTGACAAGTTTTCTTTCTTTAGGAAGAGGTACAAGATCCCAAGTATCGTTTTCCATTAAAGAATGATACTCTTCATTCATTATTGTATCCCAATATGGATGACTTGAAGCTTTTGCAAATGTCTCTAGATCATGAGTCTTTGAAACTTGAGCCAAAATAGAGGAGGCTCACTGGATTTATGAACGTGTTCGACACTGATATGAAGGATCACCGACAAGATCACCAACTTTTTCTCATGTTGAATGGACACATATAGGAAGCGATGGTGCTAGTTAAGGTTCATGTTCAATGGATTCATCTGGAGGAAGGTGAGCAAGATGAGGTGGATTTTAATCCTCATTTTCATCATTTGAAGAGGAAGAAACTAGAATAGGAGCAAAAATATGGCACAAATTCTGAAGATGGATCGCAAGCTGAAGAAGGCACAAACATTGAATTGGGTTCATAGACCAAGATATTTTCATCAAATTTAACATCTCTTCGAATAATAATTTCATTTGAATTAGGTTGAAGAATCCTATAAACTTTGACATCTTCATAATAACCAACAAAAATAAACTTCTCACATTTAGGTCGTAAATCTTTCCTTTTCACATCAGGAAGGAAAGCCCATACTACACTTCCAAATATATGAAAGTGGCTTACATCTGGATTAATGTTATTCCATGCTTCTTCCAGTGTTATACTTTAAGAGCCTTTGTGGGAGTGCGATTTACTATGTAATTTGCATAGTTATTGGCTTCCACCCAATACTTTAGAATTGATCTCTTAGATTGAATCAAGCAATTAGCCATTTCTTTTAATGTGTGGTTCTTTCTCTCAGCAACACCATTTTGTTGTGGTGTATATGGAACAATGAGTTGTGTTTGGATGCACTATGTAGTCTAGTAACTTGTAAAATTATTGTTCACATATTCACCTCCATGATTTGTTCTTAACCTTTGAAGTTGATGTCTAGATTGCTTTTCTACGAGGGGCTTGTAGGCCAAAAACTTCTCTCTTAAGTTTTATTAAGTAAACCCAAGTGCATATGGAAAAGTCATCAATAAAAATTAAGAAATACTTGCACCCCAAAAAATGAGAAGAAAGTGGACTACACAAGTCACTATGAACAAGCTGCAGAGGGCCGAGGCATGCCAAGAGGCATGTTTGTCAAAATTGTCCCGATGGTGTTTGTTGAGAACACAACCGACACAAACACAATCTCTGCAAGAAACAAGAGGAAGAGCAGTCATTGTTGGCACAAAATTGGAGACCGGGGTTCTCATAGGTTACCAACAAAGGTACCAATGTAGTCTAGTTGCGCCAACATATTCAACCTTCTGCAAGGGAAGGAGGTCTCACTCGAAGCGCAATCGAGACTTTGTGTGATAAAGTGAATTACATAGGACACGTCATTAGATATAACACAATGTAGCACAGATCCATACTCAAGTGTAAATATATCATAGCATAAGGATCCTTATATCAGAAAAGACAATGAACAATTCGTGTTGTGTAACGTTAAAGTGATCACATGCATTACATAAGTTGTTAAAACAATAATGCAATTAGTAAATACATAATACATGACAGGTTACATGAAACTAGATCAATCATTCATCCATAACACAACAAAATTTTGTATGCCCGAATACTCCTTTCTTTATTATAATATCTCATATTGGTGAACATGGAGCAAATCATTCATATCACAACTTACATAATAGAACCATAATTAGTTGTTCACTAGACCGATAGATTCTAGTGAAATAGTCTCTTGTAAACTAGTACAACATCGAAATATCAACAATACAATACAATGAAGAACATGACAATTCTAAAAGTCCCAACAACAACAACAACAACCAACCAACCAACCAACAATCAACCCTTTCCTGTTATAATTTTCTCAATTTATATTATTCCCTTGGTTGTTTCTTGATTATGTTGTTACACTTTCTTTATTCCGCGTCCTTCTGGCATGCACTCAAAGATTCTAGTCTTTCCAACTTCTTCCTCTAGCTGGAACATCACTCTTTTTCCTTATTAGCGCTCTGGTAATTATATTTCTGCAACGTGGAGTCCTCGCTACTATGCTCTATTGTTCCGCAAAACCTTTTTTCATTCACAAAACTAGTTCTTCAAAATGGAGGGCCCAACAATCACCATCTATTGATTACATGGTTGTTGCAATGATTGATAGTTTAGATGAACAAACCACTCATGCCAAAGTTTGTTCAAGTCATTAGTATGAGCAACAAAATGGATGGAAAAGATGATGACCCAAAGTTGTCAAACTTGTACAACCTGGTAATATCATCAACAATTATATTTTCAAGAACATGCTTAGTAGCTTTCAGATCCTTGATTACAACTTGGTGAGGTGAAAACTCTACAGTTTTACCTTCACTTGAATTGATAATATGATATACTTATAGAATATTCTAGGAAAGACTTGGAACACATAATGCATCAT
>JASDQU010258969.1:3993-15771 GCA_032191745.1 Picea mariana | reverse complement strand
TTTCATCCACATAAACCCTTTTATTTTCTTTTGTTTCCTTTAAATTCTACTTGATCTTGACCATATACTCTTCCACATCCTTAAGCAACCTTGGTCCAAGCATCGCTCTATCAACTGAATTATCCTGACTTATTGGTGTCTTGCATTTTCTACCATACAAAACTTCAAATGGACTCATTTTTAGCGAAGCATGGTATTCGCTATTGTATGCAAATTCCACTAAATACAAATAATCCTCCCACTTAGATGCATACATCCACAACATATCTTCAATTACTTGATTAACTCTCTATGTTTTCCCATCAATCTATGGATGATATGTTTTAATGTAATTCACATTTGTGCCAAAACCTTTGAACAGTCCCTTCCAAAAGTTTTAATTGAACTTAGGATCTTTGTTTGAAACAATTGACTTGGGTATTCCATGCAATCTGGTAACTTATTTCATGTAGATTTCTACTATATTTATTTCCTTATGGGTTGTCTTAATTGGAATAGAGTATCTTTTTCTAACTTGTCCACCACTACCACGTATGTATGTCTTATTGCCATTTCATAATTACATATATATTCATAATTTAATGGTCAAAATTGGGGTATCACTTTCACCCCCCCCCCCAAGATTTTCATCGTACTTGGTGCAATACAGGAATTATGTACAAAGCCAAAATATTAAAAAAAAAAATGCAAGTACACTTCCCACATAGCATCCTCTAGCTCCCATGTTGCTTCTTCAAGGTTGTAATGGGTCCATTGGACCTTTATTTGTTGTATGAATTTGTTCCAGAGCAATGTAATCTTCTTGTCTAGGATGCAAACTGGTTGTATTGGGAAGTCTCCTTTTGGTTCCACCTATGTTAAATCCCAATCAGAACATGGTTAGGGTCATTCACATACATTTTAAACAAAGATATAAGAAATACATTATGAGCCTTTATGGTAATAGATATTGCAACAGGTATTATCCTATCCAAGATACTAAAAGGACCATAATATTTGACTACCAACTTAGTACAACTCCCCATCTTCATGAAACTTCTCTTTGGTTTAATTTTCAATAACACATGATCCCTAACTTTGAATTCCATTTCCATTCTTCCTTTCTCTACATAAATATTTTTCTTGTCCTATGTTGCCTTTAAATTCTACTTGATCTTGATCGTTTTCTCTTTCATATTTTTAAGCAACTTTTGTCCCAGCATCACTTTTTTAATGAGGTTATTCCATCTTATTAGTGTGTTTCATATTGTACCATACAAAGCTTTAGATGAACCCATTTTTCATCGAAACATGATATCCATTATTGTATGTAAACTCCACTACATATTGAATAAATATGCATAAGAACAACAATATGACGAAAAAGGCTCACTAGCAAACTCAATTGTTTTCACACCAATGTTACATATTTATAGTATAATGGGTGATTCCACCTCATAGAGAGATTTTCTCTAGATCCTTACACCTTGCATGGTGACTGGGATAGGAAATCTTAACTAACTCATTAGTCATCACTTGAGGATATATTACTAATATCCTAAATGAATAATACAAATATAGGTGACAATTAGACTTAGTGATTGGTAAGCCATAGGATAAACCCCCCCCCTCAATCACAAGTCTAGCTATTTGTACCATCTAAGTTAATAACTAATATCATGTATTTTTCATAAATCCCTGACCTGAGCTTGAACGAAAAATCTTCCTAAAAAACTGTCAATCTAGATGTTGAATGGTTCATCTGAAATGAATTGGAAGAGAGCTAAGATATGGAAGTGAACAACTGCAATGTCTAAACATTCCCTGATTGCTTGAAAATTCGATCATTGCTAAGTATTTAATCAAGAAGAATATGATGTCTTTTGCTAATTGGTGAACATTTAGTATCACCACTCTATTATCAGTGTATCACTGAAAGCACTCTTTGAATTTGTGGTTTGGTATGACCACTAACCAATTGATACCATGTATCTAGTGGTTTTGGATGACCACGAACCAATTGATACCATGTATCAAGTGGTTTTGGATGACCACTAACCAATTGACACTTTTAGGTGTCCAAAAAAATCTCAATGTATCATGTGTATGATTCAGCTATAAGTCATTGAACCATAATTCTTCCAAATTCTTCCATCGACAGACTGCATTTTTCCATCTGGAAAATTTCATGCCCATCTCACATATTTGTTGTTGAAACTTTCAATCTGGAAACTATCTTCAATTCCATCATCAATTCCCCCCTTTGTCAGTTGAAAGGAGAGACCACAAGTGGTTTCACAAACCATCTTCACTTGATTTTTTAACTCCCCTCCCTTAAGGTGCATGAGAGTTCGTTTTGCTGCAAGACACGTCTTTACTCGAGTTTGAATTCTTCGGTAAGACTGTAATAATAGCTTGGTTGTTGATTACCACTACCAAGGATCGATCCACTCATAGTGAATCTTCAATCTTGTAGGTTTGTTTCTCTTGGAACATTTGTTTGATGGATGATTCTTCTTACCACAATGTTGACAAGGATGGAGATCATAACATTGATATTCCATGTGACCAGTGCGATTACAATGTTGGCACTTCACATGTTGATGCTGAACTTGAACAGGTGAAGTTGAAACTTCTTGAAGGAATCCTGCACTTATGAAGTGGATTCGTCTGAAATAATTTGAATTATGAAAGGTAACTTCCTTGTCATATCCAAGTCTTGTTTTGTGTTTGTTGTTGTTGATTTCTTCCAAGGTCTGATTATGGTCTTGGAAAGAGTATTGTGAACTTGTTAAATTGACATTTGTGAAAGTTGATTTACTACATGTTGTTGTATCATTGAAATGTTTTCTTCATTGAACTCAAAATAAAACTCTTGAAATGTAGGCTCATGAATAGCTTCATCTTCATCTCCAACTAGAGTTGTCTTGTTGAGGTGTTCCTGCATTGATTGTTGAATAGAATCACCATTATCACCATCAAACATAGGGCTGTTCTGAACAAGGACTAGTTTAGAACATTGGAGATTCTTTTGTTGAAGTTCATCTTAAAGAAGTTGAGTCTAAGTTTGAAGTAGTTTTACTTTGGCTTGTGTCAACTTGCAAACAAGTTAGAACATATTGAAGAGTTTCTTTGTTTAATATCAATGTGTTGTCTTCAACAATGATTATTAGAGTGTTCAATAACTCTAATAATTCTAGATTTCTATCCATTTGAACTCACTCACTTGCACTTTACATTCACTAGTGCTTCACGCTCCCTTGTACTCTCTCTCTTGAGATTTCTCTCTTGAACTTGTATTGCTTAAATTCACTCACTTGGACCTATCACACTCACTTGAATTTTTTCCCAAGAAGTCACTTGTGTGTACTTCACGCTTGCTTGATCTTTGCTTACAACAAGCTTAGGGTGTCAGATACTACCGAAAATGCAACCGAACTTGTGAATATTACAATGATTTGAGTTTCAACTACTCAACCCTATCAATTTTAACTCAAAATTACAATGACTCTAGGGTGTCGGGCTCAACCAAGAATGCACTCAAAAATTGCAATTCAACTTGATTTTGATACTGATAAAAAGAACTATTGTAAGTATCAAACGATCTTGAATGATTAGCAATGCTTCATGCCCATTGCTTTCAATCGCTGATGTATAATTGTTTGTTGAATGGTGATGTGATTGATATATTGAATATGTGTGGCAACTGCTTGATTAATTGTACTTGAATTTGTGCTTGTATTTCTTTAATTTATTGTGTACTCTATATGTGTATGGTTGGATGAAAGATCACACTTATTTTTAACATGTCAAAACTAGATGCAAGACATCATAAACATCCACAAAATCATACATAATAACACACAAATACAAGTGTTCTTAGACGTCCTTATTCTAATAGATCTAGAACATATCCTCCACCACAAAAAAAAATCTTTTTAATAAAATTACATGATTACAACACTATTTTTCTTCTACGAAGAAAGAGTCATGTACAAAAATACGTAACATGATTACAACACTATTTTTCTTCCACGAGGAAAGAGTCATTTACAAAATACATTAAGTTCACCAATTTCATTTGACTCTAGAAGCCACTTTATTTCTTCATAAACACTTGGAGAAATAAATACATTGTTCACTTTTCCCCTTTGAAATAAACTTTTTCAACTTTGATCTCTCATTAAAAACATGTAAAGCAATATCTTTATAACTTATTAAATTGGTGGAATAATATATTTACATGTCACTTCAAAAATTAAAAAGTGATAACATAAAAACATGTTCATAGAATTTGTTTTATATGTATCATTGTTGTTAAGAAAATTATGGATAAATATTTGAATATTTTATGATGGAGTGGGTTAATTTGGGATTAATCTTATTTTTTGGGAGTTATTTGTTCGGCAGGTTTTCTAAGGGTCAATTTTTAAATTTTGAGTCAATCCAGAACTTTAATTTCTAAGTATTTAAATTAGTTTAAAATGAGACAAAATTTTTGGAATAAGATTTTGAAATGCATGAAACTTTGATGGATGCCAAAATCATACTACCCCTGAAAATCTGACCAAATTCAGACTCATTTTTTTTTCTTCTAAAAACGAGTATGTTTACAAAGTAAATCTTTGAAAACGCACGTGCACATTCTCATGGAGGGAAGATCAACGAGGGCACATGCTACACTGAAGTCGTTGAGCAGTTGATTGAGGCGATTGTTGAGAAAATCGAGATTGTTGGGACGCGGAGATCGTTGCTTAAACTGAAAACACCATTTAACATGCTGACATAGATCCTTGGAATTGTTAGCAGAGATTTTGGTGGACATTAATTGCACATTTCATGGGCAGGTCACACGCTACTCCAGCTTCACAAGCAAATCGCTTGTTGCACAAAACCAGAAGCAAATATTAGATAAAAACAATGCCACTACAAAAGGTCACGATGTGTCTCGATCTAAGTATGGGGGAGGCGCTTGATCTTTAGCAGGCGTACTGATCCAGATTCAAACAAATAGTGCCACGATTGAGATGGGTGATATCTCGTTTATCTAGATCACCGATCTGAGTAAGCCTCATTCCTTTGCCAATCTTCTACGCATTAGCCATGCATGTTCTTGCTCATTTGAATCTTGATGTGAATGGAGTGATTTATGAGCTGTTGGAGTAATATGTAATTGCAGCATCATCATCATAATTGGCTCTTCAATGGATTTCCATGGAACACTACGAGGCCCTTAAAACAACCATGATCTGATATCAATTGAAGAAATATGCATAAGAACAACAATACAACGGAAAAAGATCACTAGTCAACTCAATTGTATTCACACCAATGCTACATATTTATAGTACAATGGGTGATGCCACCTCATAGAAAGTTTTTCTCTAGATCCTAACACCTTGCATGGTGACTAGGCTAGGAAATCTTAACTAACTTGTTAGTCATCACTCGAGGATATATTACTAATATCCTAAATGAATAATACAAATATAAGCGACAATTAAACTTAGTGATTGGTAAGGTAAGTCATAGGATTACAAATACAAATAATCCTCTCACTTAGATGCATAGACCCACAACATCTAATTACTTGATTGAATCTCTATATCTTCCCATCAATTTATAGATGGTATGATGTATTGAAATTCATATTTGTGCCAAAACCTTTGAATAGTCCCTTCCAAAACTTTGAATTGAAATTTGGATCTCTATCTGAAACGATTGCTTTGGGTATTCCATGCAATCTGGGAACTTTTTCATGTAGATTTATACTATATTTGATGACTTATGGGTTAGCTTAATTTGAACAAAGTTAACAACTTTTGGTAACTTATCCACAACTACCATGGTGGAGTCATGTTGCTTAACAATTTTGGGTAACTTGGTGATGAAATCAACAATCACCACTTCCCATTTCCATTCTGGTAATGGAAATGGTTGTAGCAAACCTAGTGGATGTCTATGCTCAACCTTTACTCTTTGACATTCCATACATCTAGCTATATACTCAACAATTCCCTTTTTCACTCTAGGCAAAAAAAAATATTGAGTTCATATTGCTTCAATTGTCTTTCGTATTAGAGATATAAGGCTTAATATGTAATAAAGTCACTTTATGACTTTATAATATGTTAATATTCACTTTTTGTGTAAATCAATCTATCCCACATTCATAAGTGGAAATGATTTGCTTAATGAACATTGATATATAAGGAGGTAAACTCCTTTGTAATAGATGCACCAATTATTCATTGATAATATCATATGGTGTTATTGTGAGTATCTTTCTTTGAGCTTAGTTATGTGACTCAATCCTATCTCAGGTTTCATCATTTAGTGATCTAGCTCATTTCATAACATGGTATTAGAGTAGGAAGCAATATCAAGAGTCCCAAGCCTTTGAAAGACGAGGTTTTCACTCTAGCAACTTCAATATTCTAAGAGCCACAATTTGAGGAGTTGTCGCCACAAAATTCTTTCTAATTCTCCATTTTACCTTAGATCATATGTGTTTTCTTTAGGAACCAAGTAACTTGGGACAACTATTATGGGGGAAGGAGGATAACATGACTCATAAATAGCACCGAAATTCATCAATTTTCTGTCAAATATTTGTCAAGGGGAACTTGAACTCATCGCAGGGCCTGAGAAACGTCTCTAAGGTTTTAACCATTTTTTTACAAGAAATTTTGTTGAGAATGGACAACAATGGTGTTGAGGCGATGAAAAAAATTATGGTGGTCGAGGATACCTCTTTTATAAAATGAATTTTTTTATCTGCCTTTGTGTACATGTAGTCCGGGTAGATAGAAGTTGGGGCTACCAATTTGGTTAATGAAAAATGGGTTGAGAGTTTATCACAACATTCGCCAAGAGCATCGATGATGGAGCAATTGGTTCCTAAAATAACAATGCACAATCTCAGTTATTTGGATTATCTGAGCTTGTGTCGTCTCTCCATGACAAATTTTTCTATGCATCGGGTGGCCAACAAGGATAATGGTTGGAAATCATATCACGCAACAACAAAATCTCTTGTAGATGTGAATGAAAACTACTACAATATTTTAAGGGTAAACAATATAGTGGGTATTCGACCTGTTATAGCAAAAACTGTAAGTTGGAAAAATATCGATCCAATCCACAGGATGACAATAACTATGGGAGAGTGTACCCACTGTCACCTTAAATACCCCCCCTCCCGCGCGCTTTAGTGAAGGATAAATCCAACACAAGGGAGGAATCTTGGGTGACCTTAGGGGGAAAAGAGATGGAAAGTGATGGTGTGGAAGTGAAGCCCCTATAGGTCAAGTTGTGGAGATATGGAAGGCTTGGGATGAATTCTTGTTGATGAAGGAAGGTTCCCAAGAAGTAGTGTATCTGCAGAAGATAGTTGTACCTTCTTGAGACACAAGAAGAGACGAACATACAAGCCTAAAGATTAAGTAGATAAGAAAGTTATGCTTGTTGTCCCAAACCACTGCAGTAAACAAGAATAAATATCAGCAAGGAACAAAGCTAATTACTACAGATATAACCACTCAAAGCATCAAAGATTTAATGAGAAATGAAGCACAAAACATGAAGATTAATTCTCAATACTTTAGCACAAACTTTAGTGGTATTAGAGGGTTTTTTAAAGATGTTATTGCAGAGATATTATAACATCCTTATGGTTGTAGAAAAATATTTCTATAACAGAAAATTACAACCACCCAAAAGATGCACAATGACTAGTAGATTATTATGGCAGTTTTCTAGAAAATTCTGACAGTTGAAAAGACAGAAAAAGTGAATGTTTGAGAGAAATTTTTTGCAGCCCTAATGGTTGTAGCTTTAATTTTATAACAATAGTAAGATATCATTGGAAAAATAGGACGCTCTAGTGGCTCAAACAAGCTAGTAGAGCATAGAATTGATTCCACTTCAAACAATTTTAAAATCTCGTAAAATCACGTTAACCAATGCAAGTAATGTATTTCTCCAATGCAAATTTCAGATTAGCGTCTTTAATATATTAGATAAATGGAGTCTTGGATGTGATATTTATACCCATAATATCCGAAGGGGTGTAAGCCCTTTTACTCCCTAGGGCATGCAAATCAAACTAAGGTAAATCTAGGGGGATGTACACCCTTGTACCCCTCCTAGAAACCTTGCCAAAAAATGACTTATCAACTAGCAATGAAATTAAGCTTGATGGAGACTCTATGCACTTATATTCATCCTAGGGTTTCAACCAATAACACTATGAAACAAGCAAGAAGAACTAACAATTACAATTTTTTCTTACCAATTCCAAGAGAGATGCAATATAAAACCCTAGTTCACCAAGAAATGCCCATTCATAAGCAAGAGAAGAAGCCCCCCAAAAGGTTTGCACCACATTAGCTCCACAATATACCAATAGAGATCACCAAAAGACATTTTCACAAGAGAGAGAGAGATCCAAATTGCCCAAGGAGGGCGCAAATTTCAGCCAAGTATCCTTCTCCAAATGGGAGAGCTATATGATGAAAATGAAAAAGGAATGATCCTAAAAAGTTCTAAAAAGTGTTTGTCCACTTAAGTTTAGGGTAAACCACAAATTAAGGGGTCAAAAGCCCTTACTTTTCCCCTTTACAATTTTAAATTTGATTTTGCACATAAGAAACCCTAAAAGAAGCATGACATCACCCCTTTAGGAAAACGTTTTGACACTTTTAGCAAATCGTTGAGCTTGGAGATGAAACATTGGGCCTCCAAAGGCCTCCCTCTCAAGCGCTAGGGTCTCCTCCAGCAAGCCAAGGCCTCCCTCCATCCAAAAGGTTCCAAGTGTCAAATCAACCACACCAAACCCTAACCCTAGGGTGCGTCAAGCCCTCTAAATGTGACATTTTGACATCCAAAGGCCAAACGTTGGGCTTGTAGGGGCTAGGTGAGGTAATATAGAGTGTCTCTCAAGATTGCAAAGGCTTTCATCATCATCTGGTGTGAGGGACATGGTATTCATCTTGTGGGATTCACACCCCAAGGAGGCCCAAGCTAGGCTTGTTCCTCCAAAATTGTCCACCAAACAAGGTCCTGCAAAGACAATGAATTCGTCCTCCAAGGATTTCAAGTCAAACATATCATGACAAGTAAATAAAATCAATAAAAGAGCCACCTAATCATGTGCATAAAAAACTACCTCATCAAATTAAACAAGTGCTCAAAGACCCTATGCAACCTTCCAAGTTTAGGTATGGGAGGGTTGACAAAGTGACCTATTGGGTGAATAATCTCCTAAGTCAATGAGTGTTTCCTAGGTGGACCTCTTTCTAAACAATGTGTAGAAGATGAATTAGATGGGAGAAATACTTTTGGCAATGGGTTTCATGAAATACAAGGGATCGTAGTGTCTCATTTATGGGTGCCTTTGTAGAGGGTGTGTTTCACCTTTGTTTTCAATGCATCCTTTTTCCAAGCCCAATTATTTCCTTTTGTTATTTTAAGATGTTTCCAGGTTGAAGTTAAGGTGGGGCTTCTACCTAAGCATGAAAAAAAATGCCCACCTTGACTCTACCCTCGTCACATTATGTTTCCCCAAGTTGAAGACAATGTGTGGGACTTCTACCTAAGCATGACATACATTTCTCACACATGCTCTACCTTGGTTGGAATTTTTGCATTTGTTATTTTTCACGGGTCCCATCAGTTTCTTATGAGGGACATTTAATTTTCCTCGGGATCCCTGAGTGAGCATCTAAAAGGTTCATGATTGGATTTTATATTTTTCTAGCTACAAGCGTTTGGGCCTTCAACCTCTTCTTCCCATGAAATGAGGGACAATCCCTTCTTGGGTCAGTACACCCGAAAATCCCAAAATATAAGGAGGAGAGGGGATGAAGTGTGGAAAGTGATAAGTATGATCCCTAAGGGTGACCACTTACTGGGGCACAATGGCAACCACCAAGGTGAAAAAGGGAAAAGAGCATAGCTTCCAAGTAGAAGTTACATAATCAAAAGTAGCTTTAAATGAAACATAACGTAAATGCCCGAAATATTGAAATGACACTCGCCATAATACCTGGCTTGTACCCCATGGAGAAAGACCCAATGTATTTAGGAAGAAAGTTGGTGTGGCAGATACCATCATGATGAATCTAATATCTGTGGTGGTGTGGTGGGCCTCTGTCTGTGCAAGTGGACGTTGCCAACCATCCATCTCTCAATAATCCATGTCTGCAACCCAAGGGCATAGAGATATCATCTCCTTAGTTATCCCTAAGAAATGGGGATAACACAGCCTTTGTGGGAGGACCCATGAAATTTCAATGGTGGGAAGTGGATCATTCAGATGAATAAGGTTTTCTAAGGTAGGTTTTGGGAAGACTTGGTACTAGCATTGGTAGGAGATCAACTGAATTATGGTGACTATGTTTGTGGTATTGTATCAAGTGTTCTTAAGGGGAATGTCAAATATAAAAAACATATAGTGAGTGTAGTCATGATTGAAGATCCATTGAATGTTGACTGTGGTGAGGAATCTATTGAAGAAAATGGATTTTATGCATTTTAGGAATCCCACACTTTGAAGACAAGAAGGATCAGTTAACAACTCAAAATGAATTGTTTCCTAGTTAGTTCAGAAGTTGTGGATCTAGGGAAATATCCATCATTAGTTGTAGAGAGATACATGTGGACATTCATCTACTAGTGAGTTTACGCGACATGCATGTGGATTGTTGTCCAGTAATTGACTTCGGGAGATTTGTGATTCAAGAGTTTATGGAGGTGGAATTCGAGAACTCGAGAATTCAACTCAACAACTACACCTTTATGAGGGTTATGAGGAAACTTGATGGAGCTCAAACTGGTTCAAGAAATTTGTTCAAAGAAGAAGATTCTAAAGGATGTTACTGGTGTTTAGTGTCCAGTTTATGTGTTTCACATTCAATATATGTATTTGATTTCAACATTGTATGCCTTATGGGGGGTATTAAAGATATAAGGATTATTGTGTAATAAAGTCACTTTATGGCTTTAGAATATGTTAATTTTCACTTCTTGTGTAAATAAAACTATCCCACATTCACAAGTGGAAATAATTTGCTTAATGAATATTGATATATAAGGAGGTAAACTCCTTTGTAAGAGATGCATCAATTATTCATTGATAATATCATATGGTGTTATTGTGAGTATCTTTCTTTGAGATTAGCTATGTGACTCAACCCTATCTAGGGTTTCCTCAATTAGTAATCTAACTCATTTCATAATATTTCGGTACCCAAGATGTCTAACATAATGAAAAAATTTCATCTTATTCAATATAAGTTTTTTAATTCACATGAATTAGGAACACAAACTCTATTTTTATGCATAAGGATTCCATTATATTCTATATTATTGTCTTCATATTTTGTTGTATATTGTCCTCTCGTGATCCTTCTTTTACTTGAAATTAGTGCTCATCTAAGATAACAACTTCAAGAATTTTGTTTTTTAAAACTAATTTACACAAGCTAATGGTTGTAGCATGCATTGCATGTATTCTTCTGTTGAGTACCTCAACATGTTTGTTCTATTTTCTTTTAATATGCTTTACATGAAAATCGAATTCTCAAAGAAATTCCAACCATCTTGTTTGTCTAACATTCAAAGTTTGTTGTTCAAATAAATATTTCAAACGATTATGATTTGTTCTTAACTCAAAAAAAAAATCCCATCAAATAATGTCTCCACATATTTAATGCATGAACTATGACAATAAGCTCTAAATCATGGGTAACATAATTCTTCTCATGGAGTGGAGAGTTCCTAACAAAACTTGGGAAG
>JASDQU010258967.1:0-15771 GCA_032191745.1 Picea mariana | reverse complement strand
ATCTACGATGATCATATTAAAATAATGAATTTAATTGAATGAAAACAATTAAGAAGAAAAAATTGTTTAAAAAATCAAGATTTTAATTTAACAATTAAAAAATAAAAAATAAATACGTATTAATAAATAAAATTGTTGAAAAAAAATATATTTAGTGACACTATTTACTCATGGATTTAGTGAATGAGCATTTCTTTTCAGCAGATTTAGTGACACTATTTACTCACGGATTAACTCATTAGAGAAACTTTCAATCTTGTTGGAATGACCCATCTATGACCTCTCTATATTTTGAACCTGTCAATGCGTCGAGAAGATTTATTTCGTCTGATACCTACAAGGCGGAGAGCACATTTATTCGGTTGAGGGTCGTAAGCCTACTATACTGACTTATTGAGGCTTAAATAGGGTAGGTGGGTGAACCAAACCAATCAAAGGTTGTGTTTTCCTAATAGTAGTTTCAACTGACTCGGTTTTCCAATACCTTGCAAGGGCACCTTTAGAAGTCAAAAAGCCTGCGAGATGAATGACCTGTAGCATGAGAGAAAAGTATCCACCCCTTCGTTTTATGGACTCAATTGAGCAGTCCAACCAAGCTCGGTATCCAAGCTAAGCAGTGCATAAGCCCAGCCTATAAGTCAAGACAAGAAGTGCACCTTCCCATACCAAGCACCCATTTTATGAGGTATGGGGGCTTTGAAGGAACCATTTGTGCAACTAGTCCTTAGTTGCTCTCAATAGAAAAATCTTTCACTAATGTTGTGCCATCATTAAAGAACCAACCTGATTAGCATGAATGGAACCTATCCCCTATTCTCTGGCTCTATGGATTTTAACATATCTATTACTAACCCGGGGATTCCAGATAGTGTCTGTGGGATCTCTTGAATCTCCAGGATGCTTCCCGGAGGAATTTCACCCAGGGAATTTAACGATTCAACAGGTTACCCAGAGATGCAAATCGAGAACCTTGTAGAGTATTTGGAGAAGTCTACACACAAAATTCAAAGTAAAATCCCAAGGTATGCATGTCGTATGGATCTTCTTTCTTTGTTTTTACTGAAATTGTTGGTCACTGACCAGTCCATATTGTTGGAGGAGCAAGCTACTCATATATAGCAATGATAAGAGAAGTGCCTTATTTTCGAGGAGATGAGCAAGAGAAGAGATGGTGCTTCTTTGGATATTTTTGATAATATTCATTTGCCTTCCTTACTAAAACAAAGAAATTATTTCACTATTGTTCATGATAAGGCCAAGGTTTTCTATGGAAGTCTATTGTAGGCTTAACTAGTCGGACCTTATAAATGGAAACAGAGTAGTAGGTAAGCGATAAACCTGGATGGTAAGCAATTAATAGAGATTCAGGGATTTGTAGACATCATTGATGAATGTGTCCAAGGTTGTGAGAATTCGCATATGAATGTGTCCAATAATGTGAGAATGTGCATCTCCCCTGCAGTAATCTCCATCTTTTGGCTATACTCACTCCTACATGCATACCTATCATGACCATCCATTCTACCAAAAACATCCTTTGTGTTACATAAAACCTGTGTCAATCGATTTTAGTTCCCAAGCAGGTATTCTTGAGGCACGTATTCTTTTGGAGGCAGTATTCATATACACGTTTCAAATAGACACGATATTAGTTTGTATTTTTCAAGCTTGAGGCACATGTTCATTTAGAGGCTCGTACTCATATACATGTTTCAAATAGAATCAGTTTGTATCTCTTTCTAACATTTAATGAAGCGTGTAATATCCATATTCTTTACTTTTTCATAGTGTATGTGTTTGGGGCATTTAATTACATCAAATGTTTTTGATAAGGCACATGTGTGTTCTTATGCAGTTGTTGGCACGGATACAGATATTGTAAGAATAACACATCCAGGTCTCATGTATCTCTTCATGTCCAATGGGAAATGAGACAACCATTCAAGAATCTACAAAGACACAAGCTTGTTATGATCTAGGCTTCAGGTAATATAAACAAATTACTTACGAATAAAAATGGCAATTTACTTCACTTAAAAGTACAATATATATTTACCTAGAATTTGATTTCTTACATGGATTTTACCTGGTTCTGCAACCTTTTGGGAAAAGCACACGGGTCTTTCTGAAAAACTTTAAAAATGACTCTTTTATTCCTTCTTGAAAATTTCAACAGTGAAAGAAATCCTTTCACACATCTCATTCAGATACTTTTGTATCTGAATTGGAACTTGTTGGATATGACCCTAAAGAAGTATAGCCATAAATCATGAGGTTTGAACCAGCATGCAGAGAACTTGAGGAGATGTTGTGACGATCACTTCTCCTTCCACTATGTGAGAGACTGACTTTTCATAACCCATCATTTTTAGGACTTTTCTTTAGCATGAATCCATCTTCCTCACAAACTGAAACATTGAGTCCCTCATATACATGAGCAACAAGTCCCTGCCAATATTGTGGCAATTCTAGAGTCATGTACATATTATCATTTGTTGCAGGGTTGCATCAAGAAGAAATACTTAGCATATAGAAAATTAATCCATGCCCACATCATCTTGAGTGTACTTGAGCCAGATAGGTATTTACAGAATGGGCTATACTCAAAGATAGCCCTCGAAAAAATAATCCATGGTAGTTTATTTCAAGTCGGGATAGAGTTTGTAGGCTTCCACATGGTGAGGTTCTTCTATTGGGAACTTAAATTGGAATCCATTGATGAAGATGTCGTGCGTGAGAGAAGCCATGATGTTGGAAGGCATGAAGCTCGTTGCAAGTAAAAAAATACATTCAACAATTCATCACACATTATTAGTAGCAAGAAAGGAATAGTCTTGAGATTATTAGGGGTTGGTTGTCGGAGCAGAGTGTACAGAGAAAGAGATAAAATATACCCTCAGCTATCATAACAAGATCTTCTTCTGACACAAATACTCTTGGCAAATATTTCTGAATCTTATCCTCCCATATGCCTCCTTCAACACCATAATAACCTCCTTACACACCATAAACATGTTTTGTGGCTCGACCATCTCAAGACGTCTCCCTTCACACTCACATGCTTAGCTTCCTATCTTTTTGGCAGGGACTTGTTTCTCAGCAACTCACCTTCTTACTATATTAATTTAGATCTACCATCATATGGTCCTATTTTCAAAAAATTCCTAAAACTTTTAGTGTGTTTATGCATCTCCTTTGGCTTGTAAAATAATAAGGAGGATTTCTAATTGATCTTTGGCTTTCAAAATCATAGGATGGAATCCTAATTTTTCTTCCTCTTGGTTTTTTTCTTGGTTTTTTTTAGGAGTGACACAACCCTTCTATGATCATTAAATGGATACTTATGAATACTTAGGTATGATCATTAAATGGATACTTAGGTATTTCTTTGTTTCCAAATTCAACTTCTTGTTACTAATACAAAATTACATCTACCATCATATGTTCAATTTCAAAACATTCCTAAAACTTTTAGTGTGTTTATGCATCTCCTTTGGATTGTAAAATAAGGAGGAGGACTTCCCACCGATCTTTGGCTTGCAAAATCATAGGATGGAATCCTAATTATTCTTCCTATTGGCTTGTTTAGGAGTGACACAACCCTTCTATGATCATTAAATAGATTTTTCAATATTTGAAAATAGTACGTAGCTTTCAATTTAAGAGTTCAGGTTTTCATATTTGTCTTAGCTCTCTTAGCATGAAAATAGTGATTCAAACCTAGGATTAGTAGTGGATTGAAGGGATACACCTTTTATCTTATATCCAAATGCTTCCACCATGTTAGCATTATATTTTCTTTCTTTGAAAAAAGAAACTAGTTAATGAACTTAGCTAAACTTAGTATGATTTATCATAAGCATTGGAAAAAACAAAGTTGAGAGATATGAATTGTATGTGTGTGTATTATAATTATTGTGGGTGTGTGTTGTGGTCGATATTCTTAGAAACAAAACAATTGCAAGACTAAAATGGTTTATAAGGCATTACTAATACTAAAGTTTTTGTAAATATAGAAGATGGTTTTCGGGTGCAAGTCCTTAGTTTAGATGATAGCATCCTCACTAGCTTTGGTACTAACCTCATACACAGTTACAATATCATTCTTTGTGGGTTTTCTTTGTCTTGTAGTTGTTATTTATATGACACTATAGGTTATCTTTCTATATTGGAATGTCCCTATGTTGATATTTCTTTACATATAAATACTCCTCTTCTAAATTGTGTGTTAGCATAGTTGTTGTAACGTCACCAAACACCCCAAAAATATTTTTTTTTAAATAATAATTATTATTGTCGTAACTAGGATTATATATCTAATGCTATTGTTGTTATCATTAGATTTAGTATATCTTAAGAGGTTATATTTCTCATTAATTATGTCACATATTTTCTCTCATGACAGGTTGGAAGTTCAAAGGATGGATTACTCATCCACAACTCTCATTCTATCAAATTCTTCATTTCTTCATTGCAACCATTTTTCTAATGGACATAATTTTCAACAAGTAATATGTAATACCCCAAGGTCGAGTCCCTGCTAAATTGTAATGATGTTTAATGAAGTTCATAGGATGGTGAGCCAAGTGTTTATAAGTTGGGAGGCTTATGTGTTTATGAGGCCTGAGAGCCTAGATGTTAAGGCCAGTGACCCTGATTTTGTATATGTAATTATGTAGATCATTAATAAAAATACATCATTGCGTGTAGACTGACCATGAAGAAAGAGTTATGGGGGACTAAGCTCCAATASGAAGGGAAAGGGAAGAGGGYTGAGRGGCTAGGAAAAAGGGGCTAAGCTTGAGGGCTTAACCCAATGGAATATTATAATGTATTTCCTAAAATACTAAAGTTTGGGAAATAAACCCTGTTATCCTAAGTTCCTTTAGGGAGAGGAACGAACCCCAAGTGGAGAGGAATGAGCTCCTGGAGAGCCAAGTGTCATCCAGGACGCATGCAAATTTATGTGGGAAATTCCATCGTTGTGGGGGTTCGCTCTCACCATTCTAACCATTATTTTCATCTCTCCTCACACGTTCACTCTCACCATTTTGACCATTCTTTCTATCCTTGGTCCCATTCACTCACGCACTGAGCAGGCACATAGTCATATGTTTCCACCAATGTTGAACCCTCTTCCATCATGAACCTTTGTAATTTGTTGAGTCGTCCTTTGCCTTACCTTTTTTTGCTAATGTGGTTACCTGGTTGACTTAAGAGTTGGACAGAAGAAGCAGGTTTTCAAGCTTCTAGTTTGAAGAGGTGGGTTGTCAGGCCCATGGGTTGAAGAAGCATATTGTCGGGTCTATGAGAAACTCTCTCTAGGTGAGAGAGGTTGTTGGGGAAGTGATTTCTCCTGGAGGGAGTCTAGCAGCAGCTATAGAGCTTTGAGAATTCTTGATCTGACCTGTTGTTCAAGCCCTGGAAGGGAAGTGGATAAGTCGATGGATTGTGGAACAGTGAAGGTGTATATTCCCGGGGTGGGGCAAGCATGTGGGGAATGAGAGTTTGTGAGCATTGGGCATAAGTAGGATCCTTGGAGGGAATCCTTCCTGTTGCATTGTGCATCTTTTCGTAATCTCATCCTAGCCTAGAATTTCCTTTACCCTGGGTGGAGTTTAGTCCCATATCGGGGGTGACCCACTATTGATAGCTTGAAGCATTGTGGTCTAAGGCTGGGAGGTTCGTGGAAGGTCTGCACGTAGTTGGTGGTCTTCTCATAAAAATATAAGTACCAATTATATGTTAGTTGTATGTTGTGTACCTTGCACATGTGTTATAATATTATGAGTATTGCATGTATATGTTGCATATGTAGGCCTACTGTCATTTCCACATTAATCTATATTGTAGCATGATGTTTATGAATGTTTAAATTTGCATTAGATATATATGTATATCAGAGCATGATAGTTTCAAGTGGCATGACTCGACTTGGGTGGCTAGATATGTTACAATCTGGTTTTCAGAGCAATTTGGTTTTGAAGTAGTGGTGTGTCCCCAACGAGAGTGATCAGGGGACGTTTCATAATAATTAATCTATTTCACTAGATTAAGAATGGTTTAACATGATTTGATTAGCATGAATAACTTCAAACTTCTTGCAATCTAAAAATCTATATAAGATATATCGCAACTTTGATCTTAAACCCTTACAATCCAATCTACATATTTAATTCATATCCTCCTTACCTATTATATGCTTGTATTATTATAATATATATCTTCTTAGATTATGTTGACATAATACTTAGTTACCTATCCCACCTATTTAATCAATCACATGCAATACTTGTAATTTTTATGTGATATAAAATCTATTGAGGCTCCACTTCATTTGAATCTTCCCATTGTCCACAAGTTTATTTACATAGTCAATACCCACTGCATATAATAATGACCACAGTCACTTTATTAAAGAGACTTGAATATGGTGTGTCGAGCTCATAATGTGTTCATTCCAATGTTTTCGTGGAACACTGATAGTACATGACTCCCACGTCGTGGCCATAGTAGGAGATAGTCACTCATGCGTGGGATGAGTGTGGGATGAATGTTTTTGTTTATATACATTCAAAAAATGAGCTTATCTCAATAGGGTTTTTTCTATTCTGAAATTCATTTATTGTTATCTCTATAGATAGGTACATACAAAGACTTTTGTCAACTATTATTTGTTTATATACATTCAAAAAGTGAGCTTATCTCACAAGCTCTCGATGGAAATTAGTTAAACATTATTTGTTCTATTTGCAAATGAAAAGAATAATGATATTGAAAACACTTGTTTCTTTTATTTTTATGTACAAAAATGTGTTTTATTTGAAACCCATGAATTGTATTAATATATATAAAAGAAATAACTTAAACTAGTATTTTTCTGGTTTTTTTATCTTTACCATTTTGTTCGATAGTAGTGAATAGTTATACTTAAAATGCTACAAAGAATTAATCATAAAATATGAAATACTCAATGTTTTATTGCTTATAAAAAGATTGTACTCAAATTAATTAATCATAAAATATGAAATACTCAATGTTTTCTTTCTTATAAAAAGATTGTACTCAAATTACCATTCTAGTTTTTAAAGAAGAAATGGTTGTAATTATTTATGTCCATGAATAACATAAAATAATAATAGTAAGAAATAAATTATAGAAATACATATATGAACCAAAAAGTTATACTATGGACAAATTGAGGAGAGAATCCAGCTCCTCCCAACCATAGACCAGAGCAGCCAAGTCTTGCTTTATCTTATCACCCCCGAGCCTAATTCTTTATTTCATAGGAAACTGAAAATCTCAATAACCTTCTCCAGGTAAATACCAGAACTTGATTCTTTCTTAGAACCCTCAAGTTCTAATTCCTGCAAAGTACTCAGTACTGTCTTGCTTACACCATACTTGTCTTTCTCCTCCTCTTTCTAGGATGAGAATAGATTGCTTGAGTCTTTCTTTTTCAAGTTAGCCTCATCCATAACTCTGGGGAGTCTTGGCCTAACTTATTTCTAGCTCGTTCCCTCACCTCCCACATATTTGGGAGTAGTTTTACACATGTCCTCATGGATAACATTTACCCTGGTGGTTTTTATCTTTTTTTCACCTTTCCCATGGAATAAAGAATTACTCTTTGTATAGCTAGATTCTCTCATCAATTTGTCTCTAGTAAAACAAAATAAAATTAAAACAATATTTACATAAATATGTTTTAGCATCCAATGTTTATGATGATTAAAGTCTTTTCCCAACATAATAATCCTAAATCACAATTATTCAAAATCATCCTAAAATGATCATGTCCATTGGATTGTCCCAACTCACAGGGGTTCGACACCTTCTACCATATAACACTTCAAAAGGACTCATTTTTAAAGATGACTAATAACCAATATTGTATGTGAATTCAACTAGATGGATATAATTCTTCCACTTTGTTGGATAGTCCATAACATACATTTGCAGTGTATCCTCAACAATATGGTTAGTCCTTTTGATCCAACCATCAGTCTGAGGATGGTAAGTGGTACTAAAACTCAGTTGTGTATCCAAACCACTGAACGAGGTCTTCCAGAAGTTGGAAGTGAAATTTTTGTCTCTGTCAGAAATGATTGTTTTAGGTAAACCATGCATCCTAAAAATATCTTTCATAAAAATCTCTGCAATATTTAGAGGCTTGTGAGTATATTTTACTAGAATAAAGTGTGTTTCTTTTGTAATTTTGTCTATTACAACCATTATAGAATCAGTATGTTTTTTAGCTATGGGTAATCCAGTGATGAAATCCATATTGATTACTTCCCATTTCCATTCTAGAATGGGCATGGGATGTAATAATCTAGTTGGGTGATGATGCTCAGTCTTAACTTGATGGCACTCTAGACACCTAGCAAGATATTCAACCACTTTTGTTTTCATTCTAGGCCAAAAATATTCCTTATTTAAAGTTGTTATTTTGTTTTGGTAACTAGGATTACCTGAATATGGTTTCTTATGTACTTCTTCCAATATTAAACTTTTCAGTTATGCATTGTTTGGTTCATAAATTTTGTTCTTATACAAGACTAAATCCTCCTGGCTACAACTAAACTTAGATTCTTCGTTAGTTAGTTAGTTATTTTGACATTTTTCAAGAACTTTCCTGTATTCCTAATCTTTTCTTGTTGTTGTCAAAAAAAAATTATTTTAAATCAGATTGTACATTGCTGCTAAAAATTGCATTTAGTTTCCTATTAAGCACATATGCTACTTTATTCTCATTTCCTTTAATATGTTCTATTTCAAACTAAAGCTCGCTTAGGAAATCCAAGCATCTAGCTTGTTTGACATTTAAGTGTTTTTTATCGAAAAAGTGTTTGAGACTAACATTGTTTGTTTTCAATAAAAAAATATTCCCTAACAGATAATGTCACCACATTTTTAGAGCATGTACAATAGCAGTAACTTCTAGATCATGAGGTGCATAGTTTATTTCAAGGGGTTTTAATTTTCTTGACTCGTAAGAAACTACATACCCATCTTGCATTAACACTCCCACTAGTCCTTCCTTTGAATCATATGTACAAACTACGAAGTCTTTGTGTGGATATGCTACCTTTAAAACAGGTGTGGTGGTTAACAATTGCTTTAATTTTTTGAAACTTTCCTAACATTTCTCAGTCCATTTGAATCTGATTCCCTTTTTCTATAAGGAGGTTATCAGATAGGCCAATTTTGAAAACCCTTCAATAAATCTATGAGAGTATCTAGTAATACCCATAAAGGATCGCACATCTGAAACATATTTTGGTACTGGCCAATCTACAATGGATTTGATTTTTTTAGGGTCAACTGAGATCCCTTCTCTTGAAATCACTTGTCCTAAATAATGCAGCTTTTCTTGATAAAATTCACATTTACTGAATTTTGCATACAATTGATGTTCTCTTAATG
Organism: Picea mariana; assembly: GCA_032191745.1. Lineage (NCBI taxonomy): Eukaryota > Viridiplantae > Streptophyta > Pinopsida > Pinales > Pinaceae > Picea > Picea mariana. Next base: position 6,339 of record JASDQU010258967.1, on the reverse strand, counting down.
TTTGCAAAACCAATCTTAAGTGTTCTTCATGTTCTTCTATGGTCTTGGAATAAATTAAGATGTCATCTATGAACACAACCACGAACTTATCCAAATACTTCCTTAACACACTATTCATTAGACACATAAATGTTGCAAGCGCATTAATTAAACCAAAGGGTACCACTATGAACTCATAGTGTTTGTACATGGTTCTAAAAGCAGTCTTATAGATTTCTTCATCTTTAATCCTAACTTGATGGTATCCTAACCGTAGGTATATCTTTGAAAATATTTTATCCTCTCCAACTTGGTCAAATAAGTCATCAATACGAGGTAAAGGATACTTATTCTTGATGGTCATTTTATTTAGTTTCATGTAATCAATACACAATCTAAAAGTTCCATCCTTCTTTTTAACAAATAGGACTCGTGATCCCCATGGAGACACACTTGGTATAACGTACTATTTATCCATTAATTCTTGAAGATGCATTTTTAATTCAGTCAACTCAAGAAAACTCATTATGTAGAGTGCTTTAGATATCGATGTAGATATGGGTATTAAATATATTGTAAAGTCTATATCCCTTCTAGGAGGTAGTCTTAGAATTTCTTCTGAAAATACATCCTAAAACTAACGCAATATAGGATCATCAATCAACAAACTTTTAACCCTTTTGTCTTTGTTTTAATTTATATGCACAACATATATTTCACAACCCTTCCTTGCATTTTGTTTCAACTATAAAGAATAAATATTCCTTACTGACACACCATGAGGTATTCCTTTAATGGTTTTTCCTTGTCCAAGTTCACCTAAATAGTCAAAAGTTTTGTTTCGAAAATTTACGACAACGGCATGTTTTTCAAGACAATCCATTTCTATGAGTAAATCATTGGATCCCAATGGTAATACATTCAAGTATAATTTAGTGTCCATCCCATCCATAGTTACTATACATTCCTTGACCAGTTCTACAACCTTTCATTTTGTACGAATAGCTAACTATACTAACCATGATTTCTTATGCTTAACTTTATTTAGTTTACAATCTTCTACTATAGTAGGGGAAACATAGCTTAAACTTGCACAATGTTCTATTAAAATAGATACAATTTTTTTATTAATCATACAATCAATTTCTACCATGGAAGATTGATGATCAATTTGTCGATTCTCCATGGTTACATTAATCTTATGAGTACACGGTGCCATGTCATTAACTTTCGTGGCTTCCTAAATGTTATGCATTGTTAAATTTATGTTCTTATTTAAAGGACAATCTTAATACATATGAGGTTATTTGCAACCCCAACACTGCAGTGGTGGTTTAACTGGTTTGTTCATTGAATATGTTGGTCGACTATTGTTCTGAACTGATACACTTTGTTGTTGACCACTAAACTTGTTTCGTCTAACCAGTGCACTGTGTGATGGATGACGCAAATGCTTAAATTGTTTCTTTCTTGGGTAAATCTTGTTGTCCTTGTTCCTATTCTTCCATCTTTTATATTCTCAAAACTCTGCTTAAACTAAGTGTAACACAACTTAGCATGTCCTATTACTTCATCCATTGTTTTAGGATTAAAGAACTCAATTTTATCCTTATATGATTGAGGCACGAAGCTCATAAATCGTTGAACCTTTTCCTTTTCCTCTCTAAGATAAGGTACATATCTCATCAGGTTGAAAAAATTGGTAACAAAATCTTCTATCGTCATTTTTCCTAGCTTAAGGTCATGAAATTCCTTAGCTTTTTCGTCAAAATATATTTTCATTAAATATTTTTGTTTGAAGTACCTTTTAAATATTTTCCATGTTAGTTCTGATCCGGATTGTTTTAGGAATGATATGAAGGCAGATTTATAACAGAGATATAACAAATAATTACACATATTTATGGAAAGGAACACAATAATATAATAAATCTTAGATTCTATTAATGATCTAGCATCTTTTCATCGTGACTTATAAAGAATTGTATTAAATGAGCATAAATTAAAGTGCACCATTAAAGAAGGGAAAACTTAAAAATGAAGGGACATAAGCATCAGATCTGAACACAAAAACTTGATAACGGATTTTGTCCCTGGTGGACTACGTCTTCGGGTCCTGCTCTCCAAAGGGTAGGCTCTTTCATTAACTCAACAAAAGAATTTGGCAAATACATGAATATACATCATTCTGAAATCAAGCTACATAAATAATGCTCAGATTACAAAACAAACATCAACATTGGATTTGCGGCTTTTAATTACCCAAAAATGATTGTCTCCATGCTCTGATCCGACTCTAGCACTCCCAGGCCCAAGAGAAATTTTGTCTCGATTTTCGTGCCCTTTGCAACCTACAATTATGACAGTCTTTACCTTGTAATCCATGCCCACGGACGTATGATACGGTCATGCCTCCTCTCCCCAGCTTTGGGAGGATTGCAATTTTTAAATAATGAAACCAGCGGATATACCAAGCAACACCGTGTGGCGCATTGGTTATGGAGGAATTATTAAAGTGTTGGGTAAGGCGTAGGTTTCGGGGTCGAACCCACCGAACTCCATTTTGGGTATTTGTTTGTTTATATATATGTGTGTGTGTGTGTGTGTGTGTGTGTGTGTGTGTGTGTGTATGTTGGCTACTATGCTAACTATAGTGATTCCTCTATTGAAACTTCCATCATTGGCTAACATTGGCATGGTCTGTCAGATTTGGCAGACCTGCCATATCTTTTTTTTTTAAACAAAATTTGTTCACGGGTCAACATTAGACATTTCTCGAGCTACCATGTGTCGCCAATGATTGGGCCATGTGGCACCCAATGATACGTCTACATGTAAACTAACATGCTTCCAAGTCACTCTGTACTGACACGTGGTGCTTCCCTGATGGTTCCATGTGGTGTCGCCTGGGGGTGCCACGTGGCACTTTTCTATTGGTGCACATGGACCCCTGAAAATCCCAATGTCGGCTGACACGTGGAAGCCTCTGGTGTTTCCACATGGCATGTTGACATCATCATTATGTATGATGATGTCACCCTACCATTCTGTACTGCTGACATCAGCAGTATGGATGATGATGTGTCCCTTGTTAACTAGCCCTATTTGACTGAAACTTTGACCTTGAATATATTTCAAACCGTAACTCTGTTTGATGAGTCATTTGTGTCGTTAGAAATCTTACGACGTGATCTTCGCGATCATGGAATTTTCACTGAGTTTTTGGAACTTTGATTTTTTTCCCTTTCTCCATCTGATGGAGCCATTCTGAACGTTCTGAGTTGCCTTTGTGAGTTATGATTTATTCTTATCCTTCTCTGGACCCCTTTTGGATCATGCCTTCCCACTGAGATCTTTTTGGACCACCAAAATCTTTCATCAATCAACTGGTAAGTGAGGGAAAAGTCCCCTCACTTTGTCCTTCTCGATCCACTTTTCCTTGCTTGGATGTGTGCCTTTTAAGCCTACTCGAAGATAATCAACATGCTCATCCAAGTACACAAGTGAAAACTCATCAAATGATGCTATTCAAACTTTCTCATCTTGATCCATGATCATGGGAGGCTCAAAAGGTTTCAAGTTCTCAACGTTCATAACTTAGTAAATCTGCATATAAGGTGGAAGATCCAGAGGAAAAGAATTGGTACTTCTTTTCTCCAAGATAGTGAAGGGTCCATAATGAATGGGCTTGATTTTCTTGCCTTCACCCTTCAATATCTCCTTGTTGATGTGAAGCCATACTTGGTTTGCAACCTAGAACTGATGATCAACCATGTGCTTGTCATGTTGAGCTTTATATTGTGCTTGACTTTCCAAATGTTCCCTGACTGCCTGGTGTATCTGTCGGATCCTTTTAATGAACTTGTGGGCTCTTTCCTCTATTTGTTTTTCATTTACATTGGCATCTCTCCCATACATCAATTCCAAAGGAACCTTTGGCAGGTACCCAAACATGTCTCAAAAGGTGAAATCTGAGTGGATAAATGTAAATCTTGGTTGTATGCATGTTGTACATAGGGTATCTGTTCATCCCATACCTTGATACACTTGCTACAGTAACCTCAAAGAAAAAGTACCATTGTTTGGTTTACCATCTATGTCTGTTCCTCGGTTTTTGGATGGAAAGCAGTGCTCCTCTTCAATTTGGTGTCCATAATTCTCCACAAGCTAGTCCAAAAGTCCCCAAGGAATTGAGTATCTCTATCTGAGACGATAGATGTGGGTAATCCAAAGTGAACCCAAACACGTTGAAAGAAGATATTAGTAGTCTGCTCAATAGTGATCTGCTTTTTTCAAGGCGTCAAGATACACATATTATTGAACTTATCCACTACAACATACAAATAATCATGATATACTTAGAACTCACAAATAATCCATGGATATACTTTCCCATGGATGTGATGGAACATCAAGTGGTGAGTATAGCCCCAGTTTTCTATTAGTGGACTTACAAGTAGAACACATCACACACCCCTTTACATATTTAGTTACAACTACTTTCATTTGAGGCCAATAACAAAACCTTTACAAATGAGCCATAGTTTTTCTTACCCCAAAATGCCCAGACACAAGAGAAGTATGAGCTTATCGTATTACATGCAATCGTTCACTTGTAGGAATACATAGCTTTCCAAGATGGTAAAGTAACTTTCCCTGCAGACAATAGTTCTCTACCTTGTTACTTGTACCCTTTTTGTACTTGATTACCAAGAGAAATTGTTGTAGAAAACCCATCCACCTGTAGTGCCACGATTGTTGCAATTTGGTATGTGCTTGAAGATACTGTAAGGGTTGGTGTTCTGTATGTATAATGGTTTCCTTCCCTAACAAGTAGTGCTTCCATTTCTTTACACTCTGGACTAATGCATACAAATCTTTATCATAGTTAGGATAGTTAACAACAGCTTGGTTAAAAGTTTCAGAGTGGTAATAGATAGGCTTACGATATTTCATTAGTATTACACCCATGGCATATCCAATGGCATCTGTCTCAATCTCAAAAGGTTGTTGAAGATTCGATAGTGATAATATTGGTGTGGTACTGATCCTTCCCTTCAAAGTGTCGAAAGCTTTTTGTTTCTTTCCTTCCCACTGAAAAGTGTTCTTCACATTGGTTAAGGCATGCAGAGGAGCTGCTATGAAGGATAAGTTGGGAATGAATCTCCTCTAATATTGGATTGCACCTAAGAAGCTTTGAACTTCAGTTACACTTTTTGGCTCAGGCCAATTTACAATTACATCAACTTTAGAAGGGTCAATTTTCAATTGTCCTCCTCCTACAATATGACCTAAGTATAAAAGTTAAATCTTGTCAAATTCACATTTAGAAAATTTTACATAAAACTTTTCCCTTTGCAAAGTCTCCAATACTTTATTTCCATACCTCACATGCTCATTGCATGTCCCGCTAAAAACAAGAATGTCGTCTATGAAAGGCCTAAATACATCATTCATCACACGCATGAAAGTTGTTGAGGCATTACAAAGCCAAAACGACATAACCAACCACTCAAACAATCCATGTTTGGTTTTAAAGGAAGTTTTCCATGCATCATGTTCTGCGACTCTGATTTGATGATATCCACTACGCAAATCCAACTTAGTGAAATAGACAACATTATTCAATTGATCAAGTAAATCATCTATGTGAGGAAGAGGGTATTGATTTTTCACCGTGATTTTATTTAAGGATCAGTAATCGACACACATTCACCATGTGCCATATTTCTTTGGCACCATCACGATCAGAGAACCACAAGGAGATGAATTGGGCCTAATGACCCCTTTATCCAATAAGTCGTATACCTGCTTCTTGATCTTTGTCATCTCCACAATTGACATCATGTACATGCCCACATTAGGAAGAGGAGAATCCTGTTGAAGATGTATCTCATGTTGGATTTCCCTCTTAGGAGGTAATCCATTGGGTTCCTGAAAAATATCATCATACTTAGAAACAATATCAATTAATTCATTTTTATGAGATAGATCACACCCTTGGAAAGCATTGGATGTTCCGACATCTTTCTCTCTGACAACCATGAGTACATATCTCTTATTAGTGTTTATGAGTCTTTTCATTTGTCCTGCACTAACAAGTGTTTTATTTACCCTCATGCTATGAGCTCTAACAATATATTCCACTCCCCCCTTAGTAAGGTGGTATTTGTTCTCATGACGAAAGAAGATTGCTTTTCTATCATAATGATAAGGACTTCCCAACACTATGCCACATATATCAAGTGGTACAACATCCAAATCAACTTCATCAATCAATTTTGAAGCAATAGAAAATATGATCCTACATTGTTTGGTGACATTAAGTTTTTCTTTGTCACATACCCAACCAAGAGGATA